>JASDQU011440822.1:0-23664 GCA_032191745.1 Picea mariana | reverse complement strand
TGTTCTAACTTCATACTTTGGGGGGCTCTCTGTTACACATTATTTTCGTCATCCCTATGATCGTTAATGATGTAAACCTATCTGTTGCCTTCAGAAGGGTCAGTGGCCTGAGTTCCTAAAGAGAGAAGGGAGAAGAACTTTTCCTGAGAAAAGAAGTTGCATTTTCCTATGTAAAAACCTTATAAAAAAAAGAGTTCGCAGGTTGCTATATAGGCAGGGTGTGAGAATGACCCATTTTCGCAGGTTTCACTATAGCCAGGGTGCGAGGTGTTCGCAGGTTTCTCTATAGCTAGGGTGCGAGAATTCCTGCACGTGGAAAAAATGAGCGTTTTCTCGAATATTCTAGAAGGAGAAACTTCTATGGTGAGGTGGCATCCGAATGATTTGGATCTTACTCGCTTTCATGATTTAGTGGGATCATCCTAACCTCCTCACCTTATCCTCTTCAACTTATAAAAGGAGAGGAGTTCTCATGGAGAAAGTTAGCTTGGGTTAGCTTTTGTTAGTTCATGAGCTTGTTCTTGATTGGCTTGGATCTATCAGCTTGGTTGGAATGGCTTTGAGATTTGCTTTGTCAAGATAGATTGTGAGTAGCTATCAGATCTATGGTTTTAGAATCCTTGGAGTAAGAAGTGTGTGGGGAATGAAGGACAGTTGGAAGGGACCTTACGACATCAAGGCCATGGTTGTAATCTCTCTTTCACATTTAATATGATNATAAAGATAATTTCACTTTATTGTATAACTCCTTGATCATATACATAGATTCATTGTTGAATAGATTGTGCTTTCTTCACTCCACTTGGTTTGTATTGTTTTGGTCTTAACTGTACGAGAGCATTGGAGCGAAACAGGAGCAACAAAGACCAAAGGAAGCGATCATAAGGTATGTTCTTTGTTCTTGCCTCCTATTTCATTCAATAGTTAAAATCTAGGGAAAGAGTATTATTCTGTCATGCTTTGTTCTAGATCCAGGTGGATCTAGGGAGATCAGTTTGTGTCCACACTTACAGATTTATCCAATAACACTTGGTCTTACAATGAACTGAAAACTTATGATACCACTATTATAGAACATAAAATCCCATTGAAACAGGGCATCAAACCTTTCAGGAAGAAGCTCAGACAAATAAAACCTATA
Organism: Picea mariana; assembly: GCA_032191745.1. NCBI lineage: Eukaryota > Viridiplantae > Streptophyta > Pinopsida > Pinales > Pinaceae > Picea > Picea mariana. Next base: position 22,523 of record JASDQU011440822.1, on the reverse strand, counting down.
CTCTTTCATGTAATAGAAAGGGAGGTTGAAAAGATCCTTGATGCAAATATTATTGTTCCACTCAGGTATTTTGAGTGGGTAGCCAACTTAGTTCTAGCTAGGAAGAAGAATGGTGAAATTAGACTCTGTGTGGATTTCAGTAATATAAACATATCATCCCTTAAAGACGATTAAATGGATCACGTTCTGGAAAAAGTGGTCGGGGCTAACCGAATGTCTATGATTGATGGATTTTCAGGTTACAATCAAATTGCATTCCATGAGGACGATAAAGAAAAAACTGCGTTTACCACTCCATGGGGTACTTTCATGTACGATAAAATGCCATTTGGTCTAATGAATGTAGGGGCCACCTTTCAATGAGCAATGGACATATCCTTTGTCAGCGAGATAGATAAGTTTTTCATTATTTATCTTGATTATTTAACCATTTTTTCTCAGTCATATGCATAGCACTTGGTACACCTCAAACATACGTTTGAGAAATGCCAGAAATTCGGTTTGTCTCTAAATCCCAAGAAATCTCATTTTGCGATGCAAGAAGGTAAACTTTTAGGCCACATAGTATCTAGGGAAGGAATCAAGATTGATTCGAAAAGAGTAGAAGCTATAGATGCGATAAATATTCCTAGGAATAGAAAGGAAATCCAGTCTTTTCTAGGAAAAATATTTTTTTTAAGAAGATTCATTCCAAACTTCGCCGAAATTGTTAAACTAATTACAGATATGTTGAAAAAGGATAGAGAGGTCAAATGGACAACCGAAGCTAAAGCATCCTTCGAATGCATCAAGAAAACGATAGGAGAAGCACCAATGCTAGCCATTCTGGACTACATGAAGGAGTTATTGATCTTTTCATTCGCATCCAAACATACTATCACAGTTGTGCTCTTACAGAAGAATGATGAAGGTTTTGAGGAGCCATTAACATTTTTTAGTAAAATCCTCAGAGACGCCGAGTTGAAATATGATATACTGGAAAAACAGGCATATGCTATGGTGAAAGCCCTCAAAGCTTTCATAAGTTACGTACTGCATTCCAAAATAATTGCCTACATGCCAACCAACTCCGTGAAAGATATATTAGTTCAACCAGATAGCGACAAAAGGAGGGGCTGATGGCTAGCCAAGATTCAAGAATTTGACCTTGAAGTAAAACCAACTAAACTCATCAAAGGTCAAGGCTTGGCTAAGTTATTAGCTGAATTGAATTTCAGAGAACTCGGAATAAATAATTTGCAAGCTTACTGAGACCTTCTAGATATAGAATAATTCAATGTACAAACACCTGAAACTCAGATTCAAGAAAAATTCCCTTCTTCAGCTTGGTATAGCAGCATAGTTTCATATCTCCCGACTCTTTAGTGCCCAAGTGATATGACTCCCTCTAAGGAAACAACATTGAATATGAATGTGGTAAAATATTGCATTATCGTCAATCAACTATATTGGAAATATCCCCTAGGTTTTTTACTAAGGTGCCTGATAGAATCAGAAACAGAGAACGTTATAAATGAGTTTCATGAAGGGGTGTGCGGAGGACACCACGCCTGGAGGGAAACAACCTATAAAATCATGAGAGCTAGATATTATTGGCCGAATTTATTTACAGACGTGAATACTAAAGTCAGAGACTGTAATCCTTGTCAATTGTTTTCAAGTAAACAAAAGCTTTCCACACTACCCTTGATCCTAGTCAAGACAAAAGCTCCATTTCAACAATGGGGTTTGGATTTTATCGGAGAAATCCATCAACCCTATAGTGCACAACATAAATGGATTCTAACTGCCACAGAATATTTCACTTAATGGGTAGAAGCCATTCCGAAATGAAATGCTACAGACTCAGTGGTGATCAATTTCTTGGAAGAAAACATTTTGTCTAGATTTGGCTGTCCTCGGAAAATAGTTACGGATAATGCCCAGGCCTTCAAATCCATGGCGATGGTCAGTTTTTGTCAAAAGTACAATATTATACTAGGACATTCCAAAGCCTACTATCCTTAGGGAAATGGATTAGCAGAATCATCGAATAAGAGATTAATCACCATAATAAAAAAGGTGTTGACTAAAAATAAGAAAGCCCGGCACGTTCATTTAAAATATTCTTTGTGGGAAAAATGAAATGGCACTAAGAAATCAATCGAAATGTATCCTTTCCAAATGGTGTGCAGTACCGACATAGTCCTCCCCATAAATCTCACTCTGTCTATAATGAAGCTTTGGAAAGACTCGAAGGAGGAGCCTAACGATGTAACCAGAAGAATAAACCAGTTAATTGAAGTACAAAAAAACAGAGCTGAAGTGGATGAGAAACTTTAGAAATATCAAGACAACATGAAAGCTCTGTTTGATAAAAAAGATAAAGATAGGGAATTTCTTCCTCATGAACTAATATTGAAGTGGGATTCTAGGAAAGAAGATGCTAGAAAGCATAGTAAGTTCGACCACATCTGGTGTGGGGCCTTCAAGATTGTGGCTTCCGAGGGAAAGAACTCATTCTTATTACAAAACCTCAATGGAAAAATCCTTAATGCCCCTATCAACAGGCGTTACCTGAACCATTTCATGTAATAATCAAATTCAAAATCAACTTTGTACATACCTATTTGATTTGCTTGTCCTGAGTTACAATTTTTCGTTTCTTTGGTAAGTTTTTACTTTCACTGTAAATATGGCCAAGTTTGTTGATCTCATAAAAAATAGAAATATAAATATAAAAAAACAAGTAACACCTACCATTTCGTTTTTAGAAGTTTCTGATGTTTCTCATGTTTATTTTTATGTAGAATGCGTGTTGATAGTTCGGAGATAAGGATGTATTAGTAACCAACACTCACTTTTTAGAACATTTCCATTCTCTCAAAACATGTGATAAATAAATGGTTTACTTGGTCGAAAATAGAAAGAAAATATGAGGTATGAGCTTCTACCCTACTGACCCAAGTTAAATTTTCAAGGGGATATCACTAAGTATGAAATAAGTCTCATCCACACAAATATTGTCACCTGATAAACAACCAGAGGAATATAAAAATTATAGCCTAATCCTAAAACTCTTCTCTGAGTTTGTTAAAATTAAAATTAAAATAAAAAATGAAATAAAACATATAAAAAAGAAAATAAAAATAAAAAGACCATAAAGAAAATACGAGAATCAATGAATAAGCTTGTGTGAGATTGACCTTATTCACAACAGAACATTGGAATATTCTTTTTGTTTTATTCTACCCATCCTAAAGATTTATTTTCCTATGATTCTTAATACCCCTCCCTGGTCTTCATAAAGATAAAAGATTTCCCCTTAACTCTGAAAACTCAGAAACATGTCTTCAATAATGTTAGGCAAAAATTTATACATCCCTTTCTAATTAACTGAAAGAAAGTATGTCTAAGCTAATCCTAATAAATTTATCTCGCTTATCTGGTTTTAAACTGACTAGTTCACTCAAGGTTGATCCCTAAATTTTAAAATCCCCTATAAAATCTTCTCAATAGGTGAAGATGTATTGAAGATTGAAAGAAAATTAGTTTTAGAGTATACTAAAAAATTATGACGGACCTTTCCTTGAATATCTTAAACATATATCATCCCTTGTATGTTATATATAGATTGATTTCCCCCACTTCATGTATTAAAATATAGGACAAATGGTGCAAGGAAATTCGTAAAATGATTGCCTCCATCTAGTCCAAGGAAAATGGTGAAAGGAAATTCGAAAAATTGATTGCCCCCATTTTTCCCAAAGAAAAAGAGAGATGACGAAAGGAAATTCATTAAATGATTTCCCTCATATCAACATTTAAATGCAAAATTTCTTATTGAAGTGGTGAAAGGAAATTCAATGGGAAAAGTAGATAACTTCACTGGGGTACTGAACAGGCTCGTTGGCAGTGAAGCAATATCTATGATATTTGTATGGTTGTTATATGTATCTACATGATATACTCTGACATCTAATTGTGTTTCAGTAATATTTACATTTTGAACCAACGATGGATACCCGTAAGAAATTATGTTACATATACTTAACCTTGATGCGAACGAAATCGATCAAAATGTGATATTTCAGCTAAAGTTACTTTGATTATCTTAAGCAAATCGGAATACAGTTTTAAGCAAGAGGAATTTCAAATAGCCTAACTGAAATTCATGATTTGATGTGTTTAAAGGTTTTCTAAGTTTTGGTTGAAACTCTTTTTCTTAGTATGATTCGTTTCCGAATGTGTTTCACAGAAATGCAATAATTACTCCATTTACCCAATAAAGGCACTTGGTTTACTGTTCTTCTGCGTCTCACAGGGAAACGCGATCCCTATATGGAGCCTATGTTGGAACACATATATATTTCTAAACTTTAGACTTTAAATATATTTCATTCCTTTTTAAAATAAAAGCAATGCATGCTTGATTCTCACCGTTGATGACGTCTTCCATCAAATCAAATGATCCTAATCTCTTAGGAGTTATGAATTTTCCTACTCATTAAAGAGTCAAATCACTAAAGAATACTTCGAAGTTTCGAGTTTTGAAGTTTTGTACTTCAGGCATTTCAACATGCCTCACCTTCAAAGTCCCGATACACGAAAAGTGTTCGATCCTAGTCACCATATACATGTATACCTTCATAAGATTTAACACATTGCTGTTGCATGTGGCCCTTTGGGAAAGCGACAGAGCTCTAACTTGTGAATCTAAGAAGTGTGAAGTCCCAAATTATTAAAACCTGGTTAGATAAACTAATCTCAATTAAAGGTAATTAATAGATTCGCTCACTCGAAGTTCGGGTATCCACCATCCATCGCATTCTAAATTCGTGAAACCTGAACTCTCGAAATGTCTTAAGCATTGAACATAGTTAATTAAAGATTAAAGATGATTAACGAGTAATTAATCACTTCAAGGTTTCGAGCATTGGAAATCATATATCAAGTTGTTATCGAATACCTCGAGGTCTGAAGGCCCAAAAAGAGTTAAAGTTAAACATGATTAATTAACAGGTTCGAAAAGAGTTAAAGTTAAACATGATTAATTAATAGGTTAAACACTATTATCTCATGTTAATTTTTCATTGAATTGTAGTTCGGGTAAATTCAAATTTCATCTATGCTTTTCCTGATCAACAAACCACCAACCATTAATGGCATTAATAGTCGATCTAGGGAAAATGATTTCAAATAAGATCTTGGATCATCACCCAAGTATTTTCATTAAGAGAAGTAAACACATTGTCAGTGAAGGTATACACAAATTGATGCACTTAAGGTGAAGAAGATATTGCATTCTGAATTTCATTCGTGTTTTTCACAGAGAAATCTTAGCAAGATCATAAGTTTTTCACATTTTCTGTGACAGGTAACACAGTTCCGAGTCTACTACTATCATAGCTCTGTGGAAAATGGTTAAAGCGACTGGTGAAGTTTGAGCCAAAACACAGATGTCCTCTCGGACACATCACCGAGAGTTGTGGAGACCATAAAAACATTGACGCAAGTCTATGATATGCTATAATACGAGCTAAGAAACTATCCATAAGAGTCAGATTATGAGGGGACTGAAACTCAAGCGATGAAGCTCAGATACGTAGCCCAATCAGAGCTGCATAATATAGCCATGAAGCTGAGGCCCATGCCGTATAATGACATGATAGGTAGGGCCTTAGAGAACGTTGACGTCTCGACCAGGACCATCCACAATTCACGGAAATTTTTTGTTGGATCTTTCCACCTAGAACATATGCAGGTGATGTACAAATTGTCCCCAACATTCAAACATAGTTATAATGTTGCTTTCTTAAAGGAGTTCAATGAAGAAGAGTGACCGCAAGGTGTAAAGAATTACCCTGACTTGATCAAGGATTGGTGGGCACACCCTGAGAAATTCAGAGCAGACACCCATGGCATATATGCCATGGCATCATTAGATGCTCATATGATGTATGTGTCCATGATTCTATGTAGACTTTTCGGGAGAGAAAACTCCACCCATTTCCAGTTATCATGGGTACCGATCATGCATGAAGTTGCAAAGGGTTTTTCCTTCAATTGGGCCAATATATTATCAGACAGTTTGGCCAAGGAAATCACTAAATATCATACATTTAAAGCCAAAGGATGACCTACCCCTTTTTACATGTTGGCATATCTTATGGATGTCATTTGTTTTATGACACCTTTTCCTTTGATGGGCTGGAGCTTGACTCCAACCAGCATCGAATCGATACATCTTTATCAATCGAAGCTATGGGAAGATAAAGTGAAAGATTTCTTCTATGAAATATGCAATTATTTGGTGGTGTCGATGCATATCGCTATATATGGGTGCCCACCTCCCAGGATTTATGACAAAATAGTGACCAACCTAGGGAAGATAGCGGGTTGGTACATTGAAGAGAATTTCTCTTATATCAGGGTTTTTGGTTGTTCGGTTCCTCCACATGCCTTGCCAAAGTTTCTATCAGATCGATTGGTGTGCTGTGAAGTAGCGCATCAAACTGTGCTTGGGGGAATTAGTAAGGAACTAAAGACAGTGAAGAAAAAGGTATGGCCCACCTTTCCCTTGCAGATTAGTATGTTTTCGTTGTTAGATTTCGGCCACTCAAAAGTAGAGGCCGCAACCCTGGAGGAAATCAAGCTTGTCAATATTGAATTCAAGAAACACGATCCTCAGAAGATCATAGGAAATCACATGGCCCTTTACAATTTGAAAAGATACGAGCATGAAGATTCTCCCCAGGATGATGTATTCCGAGGAGCAAGATCCTATCGGGAAGTTTTGAGCCGAGTCCAAATTCTGGATTTAGACAAATTGGTCGAATTCTATAATTCCCAAAGGCACCGAATAAATATCCTTCCTAAAGTATTGCATGAAGAAACCCCAACACCTCCAACTACACAGAAAATTGAGGCTCGGAGTTTAGAAACAGGGAGCTCCAGTGGACATGATGCTCAAGAAAATTTGGAGAAAACTGAAGTTTTGACTCAGAAGGGGGACACCACATTGAAAAATCTACCAAGTGATCAAGATAAATCTCAAACTGAGGCCTTGATACAAGAGGGAGAAGAAAATCCACCGTCCACACCAGGAAAATCAACTATTGACATAGCCAGGAAACAACCATCCACCAAGATAAACAGTTGTTGGCCCTTGGGTATGGAAGTAAGCTAAGATCAAGGCAGAAAAGATAGAATGCAAAATGAGTGGAAGACATAGTGACTGATATTGGGTTGAAGTGAGCAGAAGAGCAGAAAAGAATGAGCGAAGTAAGAGAAAGCAATTTGTTGGATGAGGAGATCAAGGATGACAGATCAAAAAGAAAGACGGATCATGGACAACTCAGCTAGTGGAAAAAGCCACCGTTCGATGCTTTGGAGCACCGTGCAAGAAGGAAGGAAAGACAGCCTGGTGAAGCCCTACAAATGCGGGTCAAGTTGACCTAGGTTTTTAGACACCTATGGTTTTGACACTTAGGATTCATCCTAAGGCTGTCAGTGAGTCATTGTAATGTATAAATAAGAACCTAGATGAGGGAAGAAGGTTTGGTGAAGAGTTCCAAGTGTGTTATTGTTATGAGTTATTATTGTTGTAAGAGAGAGAGGTATTGAGAAGTGAGGGAAGTCCGTGTTATAAAATCTTCAGCTGGGTGTGAAGATCAACCCTGCAGCTGGGTGTGCAGGGAAGGGACTCAGAGAGAGATAGAGGAAGAGAGAAGATCTGCTATCTAAGAGCACATATAATAACTATATGCTTTCATCTTAATACATTATAAAGCACAATTTTGTGGATGTATCCCTAGGTGGGGTGAACCACGTATATCTTGGTGTTGTGTGTGATTGATGTTGTCTTCTCTTGTTTATAGATATATTGTTATTGCATTGTTGTGTTAGATCTAATAGATAGTTGTGAGAAGTAGATTTAAGATGGTAATTGGTATCTAGATGTTGTGTTGTTCTTGTATTGGATCCACTTGGTATTCCCTTTGGTTGTAGACATTTGTGTCCTGCAACCTCCCCATAGCTACTTCAGGTGAGACTGCATATACCTCGCAAGTGTTGTCAAAAGGGCCAGTAGTTAGGGCTTGTTGGTGAGCTCTTGGGGCTGAACCCTGGGTCTACCCCTGTGACAACAAATGGTTCCATTGCTGGGACAAGAATATTCTTAAGGGAATGTCAAGGTGGTTTCCATCGAAGACAAAGATTCAAAAGTTTATAGAAGATCAAGAAAATGACTTTGTTGAAGCCTAGAACAAGAACCCTAATCTTAGTACAGAGGATTGATTGAGAAATATATATCTTTACTGATATACACAATATTTTCTTTGGAGGAATTCACCAGGGGTTATATGAGTGTATGGCTAGGTTAGCAGACACCGAATTTGATATCAGATCTAGACCACCTATGGTTTGGATGTCGGTGTTGATCAAGAAGATCAAGAGATTTTATAACACCGTGTCAAGAGCCGTTAAGGACTGTAGTGTGTTGGCGTCCTATAATCATAGGTAACCTGACTCTTCAGTTGCTTATTTGTCATTGCCCCCATAATGAAGACATCTGGCTTGCTGGTCTCGGTTGATTTCTTTTCCCCTCCATTCGTTTCGCTTGATCCTTCATCACCCTGTCCGATCCTCCGTCACCTTATTGCACCCTTCATTCCCTCATCCTTTAACTCATCTCACCTGCCATTCATCCCTACATAAACAAATTTAGGATAAAAAATATTAGGAAAATAATACATGGTTAGTGGATTTTTATAATTCTTATTAGCCTAATCAAGTTATTTTAATTAAATTATTTTAATAAGATAATTAATAATAAAATAATAATTAGATTAATTAATTATTTATTAATATTTAATAATTAAGTTATTTATTTAAGTTAGTAAATAGGTTAATAAGGTTAATAATTAAATTAAGTGTAGTTAGGTTAGTGATTTATTAATCACACATTAATTAAAAATTACATAAAACAATAATTAAAATAAAAAAATATAATAAAACAAAACAAATTAAAAAACAAACAAAATATTAATTAAATAAAACATATAACAAAAAACAAATAATAAAAAACAAAAAAATATACAAAACATAAGTTAAAACAAAACAAAATAAAAAGTAAATGAAATAATAAAAAAATAAAATAAAAACAAAATAAAAAAATTAATTAAACATAAAATTAAACTATCCTAAGTTCTACCCACTCATTTCCCCATGCATATCAGACCTCCCTCCCTCACGTCACATCACCTCAAGGGGTATGATAAGTGGTATTGTGGGACACTTGTCACCTCATGGTGAAATAGGACCCCCCCCCCCTCCCAATACCACTTACCACCTCAGGGAGGGTCTGATATACCGTTTACCTCTCCAAAACAGCCCTCCCCCAATTTCTCAAAACCGTCATTTTTGCCAGTTCAACCGGTTTTTTTCTGGGAAGGATTTCGGGAAAATGAAAACGAATTTTGAAAGACCGAGAATATGTTTTCTCCGTAACAGGATGAAGAACAAACAACTCTCTCATATTTTTCACAAGTGCCACCAGTTGGGAAAATCGAAGTCATCTTTCAGCCTCATATTTTCAGTTTCTGGTTTTTATTGTTTCAATCCTAATTTTGTGGGAGCTGTTTCGGCAAGATGGAGACGAAATTGGAGAAACCGATGGAGGTTTGTTTCTAGAACATGCTCATATACAATAACCTCCTACAGCTTTTGCACAGGTGTCACCATTGAGGAGAAAAAAAGGTATGATTTGACCCATTTTTTTCAGTAGTTCGGCCAGTTTTTCATGGAGGACAGTTCAGGATTTTCAGTGATTTTATTTCTATTTTTGACCGAAGTGGTTGAATTAGACCTCCTGAGCTTGGGGAGAGTCCATTTTATATATTTTAATAATTAAAATGTGTAGGAGGGGATCATTGAGCTCTTGATTCATGCCCCACGGGGGATACATTGTAATTTTCTAAATGACTTTCCAGAAATAAAAATTGTATTTGCAGGATTCTTGTGTTAGAATCCCTGGTGATGTTTTTCCTCTTAGTAATTGTTTTCTTACTCTGTTAATCCATTCATTTTTTTCCCTGATCTAATCATTAAAAGAAATATTAAGAACATAATTTTTTTTTGCACTCTGTGTCTGATCTTTTAATGATCTGCATGTTTTCATCTAAAGTTGAGCATAGGAATTATTAGATGTTCCTCTACTTGATGGAAATTCCCTTCTATTCCACTCCTTCACTTTCATTTGATTCAATTTGATCTAGTAGTATTTATATCCTTCCATGTGGAGACATTCTAATACATCTGAGATAGATCCATTTTCGGAAAAGGTAGACCCCATGGCCCAATGAAAATTCAATTTTTCAATCTCCCAAACATACCAAATCCATAAACAAACCCATGTTCTGCATAACTATCCTAATATATTATTTCAAACAAATCTAAATTTGAAAGAGAGATCCCTCTCTGAGTCATGGAGGGCTAGATCCAAGACTTGAAGTTGTTATGATGTTACCTCTGTGACTACCTCCATAGCCTTGGGCAAATTACAGAGTGCTAACATAATGGTGACCATATTGGGGAACTTTTTGCAGTAGTGCACTAGAAAGTTCCAGATTTGATCATTGATGGTGGACAGTGACCAAACACAAGAAGGCTGAAATATTTGACCTGGGGACTCCAATTAGCTCCAGACAGTTCCTACTCAAAGACTCCACTAGAGGAAGAACCTGAAGCATGACCAAGCAGCCTAGAAAGATCAGGTACTCAAGCCCAAATTGCATTCAAAACATCTTTTGTTTTATCTATAATCATGTTCTATGTTATTCTAAACCTAATCAAAAGTACATTGCAGAAGATTGCATTGACCACCTGCTAATTGATGAGCCTCAAGAGATCAAGCCCCAAATTGTAAATCATGTACATACTCATACACCTATGCACATCCCAGATACACCTTTAGGAAGCCCAGTGAGACATAAGCCTCTTTCTTTATCTCCTACTCTTGCCAAACATATGGATGGTTGTAATCCTCTTGCTTTGCCTCCTATACTTGCAAAAATCCCAGACAGATACAAGCCTCTAGAATTGCCTCCTATCCTCCGTGAACTCCCTGCAAATTACACCAATAATCTACCCAGTATTGATGGAGAGAATGCCAATATTACTGCTGAAAAACACATCCAGAGGTTTGAAGATTTACTTGAACTTTATGAGGTTGAAGATGACGATGTCTATATTAGGATGTTTGCCTTGTCTTTCCAAGGTAAAGTTAAAAATTGGCTTAAAAACCTTCCAGCTACAAGCATTAAAAATTTTCATCAGTTCACACAAGTTTTCCTAGATCGATGGGTGATCATGAGAAATGTCTATTTCATTCTAGAAGAGTATGACCATTTGAAAAGACAACCAGAGGAGACAGTACCTCAATTTTATACAAGGTTCAATAAGGTATATCATGCAATTCCTACTGATATAAGGCTACCCACAGGATCAACTCACCTGCATTACCCAGATGCCTTCGATCCTAAGATGGAATTCCAATTAAGAGAAAGGAACATTGCAACACTTGAAGAAATGTAAAAGATTGCAGTTGATGTGGAAGCTAACTTGATGAACGAAAAGAAAAAGATAAGGGCAGAAGTAAAAGAAAGAACAAAAAATGAACAGATGACATCTTCAGAAGTGAAATTATATATTCTGACCAACACAGTCAACGAGATGATGCAGAGAATTAGTAGAAAAGATGAACTTGTTGTTCAAAAATCACTTGTTTCATTAGTTCCAGAAAAGAAAAATCTCATTGGTGTCAAACAGTTTGCAGCTAATCCTTGGTACCATGGTCCGGATATTGATTCTTTCATGTATTCAATTCATAACACACTCAAGGATGAAACTCCATCTCAACTTGTAGAGGAACAACCAGTTGATATGATGTGCATGTTTGATGACATTTCATTCATGGAAGATTTACCCAAGCATGATCAGTATGATAAGGATGATATCAAGATGGGTCTTCCAAAGAAATCAACAACATACTGTTGGGAGGAAGAAGATCATTTGAAATCCCATCATGGCAGTTTATCTGTGCATAGAAAGTATGATAGCAATGATCGAAGTGCAGAAAATCTTAGAGTAAGTGGAAACACTCTACCCTTATGTTTCTCATCTTTTCAATTTCTGAAAAGAAACTCTAGGCAAGTTGTAAATAATGAAGTCAAAAAAATTTATGATCAATCAGTTGATGATGCCATTGATAACATGGAGGTTGTTCTAAACCTAGAATTGCAGGCCCTGACCTACATTGATTTTCTAATTCCAGATGAAATCTTAGAACCTGAGAAATTATGAGTTAATCCAAAATAACTATGTACCATTAAGCTTTAATTCTTTTCAATTTTTGAAAAAGAATCTTGAGTATATGCTAAAGGATGAACACACAAAGAATAAAGAAGTTTTAGTGGAACCAATGCAACAGTCATTTCAATTTCTACAAGATCCAATAGCTAATCGGTTGGATGACTTGTGTTGTCAAAATCATTTTTTGTTCACCAGTCATGAGTGGAAAAGTTGTTATGATCTTGACATGGTTAGGCAATCAACTTCAAAATCTAGTTCAACAACAATCTTACTAGTAAACCTATCAGAAAATTTGCATCCATATCAGAAATTGCACGAGGATGCAAATAGCATAGATACAGTGCCAGATCATGTTGTTGACTTGGATAAATTTAAAAATCAAGGAACAGGTCAGTTCTACCTTGATCCTATAGTCACCTATATGGAGAAATGTTTCACTGTAGAGTCCCAATCTATCTCTGGCATCACTTTTGTTCTTCAGGATTATCGAGGTCTCTTTTGTAAATATCAATCATGTCTTTAGCAGTGGCCAATACACTCTGTAGTTTTGAATCTATGGACAAAAGGTCAAGCTATCTTTTTGACCGTGCTAACAAGCAGTGAAGCAGTCCACTGGTCTCAACAGCTACTTGATTGGCTTCATTGGCATTTTTTGTGTTATCTGATTTAGCATGATTTTCAGCAGTATAGGGTAGGTAGGAGAGTGTGAATAAGCTCAGCATTCCAGGCATCTCTTTTTCAACAGTGTTCATTTTGACTTGGTTTCAGTTGAAAGATCAAAACAGGTACAAGCTGCAAAATAAGATTTTGGGATCAACCCAATGAATAAAGCACCGATCTTCATGTTCAGAGTTCAGTGGTTCTTGAAACCTCCTAAAAGAGCTTCCATCCCCAGGTGGAGCCTATGTTGGGGTCCTATAATCATAGCTAACCTGACTCTTTAGTTGCTTATTTGGTGTTTCCCCCGTGATGAAGACATCTGGCTTGCTGGTTTCAGTTGATTTCTTTTCCCCTCCATTCGTTTCACCTGATCCTTCATCACCCTACCCGATCCTTCGTCACCTTGTTGTACCCTTCATTCCCTCATCCTTCAACTCATCTCGCTCGCCATTCATCCCTCCATAAACAAATTTAGGATAAAAAATATTAGGTAAATAATACATGGTTAGTGGGTTTTTATAATGCTTATTAGCCTAATCAAGTTATTTTAATTAATTTTATTTAATAAGATAATTAATAATAAGATTAATTAATTAATTATTAATAATTAATAATTAAGTTATTTATTTAAGTTAGTAAATAGGTTAATAATGTTAATAATTAAATTATGTGTAGTTAGGTTAGTGCTTTATTTTTTTTTTTAAGTAAAAAAGAGCAGAGCCTATTGTATTAACTTTCCAAAAAAAGGTTAAACCATAAACACCATGTCTACCAACTGTCTCGCTGTGTAAGCAGAAACTGAGACAACTAGCTATCTATGCAGTCTATGAGGGAGATAGATTGGCTGTCATTTGTCTTGCCCGAAGGAAACCAAGACAACTGGCATCCATTAGTCTGAGAAAAAGCTTTGAGTCTTAGAGTTACAAAATAATGGCGTTTAGCCATGCCTAATCTGAGGAAAATAGAGAAAAGACTAAAAATATTAACTGTGACATTTTACCCGGTGGCCTCGCCTTCATCCATGTCACCCTCGCCATCCTTAGTGGCTATCAGCGTGAAGGCATGTGCACACATCGGGCAGCGCTGTCCTGGCGATGTATTGGAGTAGGCCTCGTAGAGTAGGTCTACTTGTTGGCTTACTAGACTGGTGTGGTGGATTAGGTCCTCCACCAAGCTTCGTAGTTCAAAGATTAACCTCAGGTGGTCCAGGTGGAGGAGTGGCAGGTGGCCTGCCCTTCCTCTTGCATGCTAGACAGAGGACGTGGCATAGGAACAGTGCCACCCTCCCTATCCAAACTATCCCCTAACGCCTCACCTTCCATACCAATTGCCTCAGCTTCGGCTACATCATTTCATTCCAGGGATTCTGTTGGAGGGATATCGACTGCTCCTATGGTTAGTTCTTCATCCATCTCAGTCGAAATTTCTTCTATGATATAGTAGGGGGGGAAATCATCCAATTGGACTTCTCCTAGATGTTCCTTGATGGCCCACTGGGTAGTTTCCATGGGAAAACATGTCAGTGGGTTCCAATTGTTTGGGATTGTAAAAAGCAGGTGTGCTAGGGGGACTTGAATGGGTACATCTGGGATAATTTATTCAATATAGTCCATGGGAGGAAGCTCGGGTCTTTTGTGTTTTTGAACAAGCTGTGTCCTTGCCATGGACAGTGCCCACTCGAAGTTTTGTTGTCTCTTTCTGCGTGCAGCCGAAGCATACCAGGCAGCCCCCCTGCGGGGCTTGCCTTGTTCCCTTAGAATTTGGAGGTTCCAAGCAGTGGTTCTAGTGATAGTTAGACCATTCCAGTCACACCAGAGCTCAAGGATGCTCCAATGCTGCAGCTTCAGCTCCAAATGAGCCTCTTCCTCTCCAAAATCGAGTAAATTCATGAGGAGTAAAGTGACCAGACCCGCCATTAAGGCAGTCCACTGAGTGCTCTATGGTTCCATTCCCATCATACACGTGAGAATTCTTGGCTCATTGGCCTGGCTGAACCAGCTTGCCCCCATATTCAATGGTGAGGGAATGGGGGCCAGTGGCCTATATTTAAGGCCCGACTAGGCGTTGCAACACGTGGCCCCTCTGTGCTAGGTGGCACCCCATTCAGGGTTAGGTTAGTGATTTATTAATCACACATTAATTAAAAATTACATAAAACAATAATTAAAATAAAAAATATAATAAAACAAAACAAATTTAAAAACAAACAAAATATTAATTAAATAAAACATATAACAAAAAACAAATAATAAAAAATATATATATATATATATATATATATAAAACATAAGTTAAAACAAAATAAAATAAAAAGTAAACAAAATAATAAACAAATGAAATAAAAACAAAATTAAAAAATTAATTAAACATAAAATTAAACTATCCTAAGTTCTACCCACACATTTCCCCATGCATATCAGACCGCCCCCCTCCCTCACATCACATCACCTCAAGGGGGTCCGATAAGTGGTATTGGGAGGGACACTTGTCACCTCCTGGTGAAATCCGACCCCCCCTTCCCAATACCACTTACCACCTCAGGGGGGTCTGATATACCACTTACCTCTCCAAAACCACCCTCCCCCAATTTCTCAAAACTGTCATTTTTGCCAGTTCGAACAGTCTTTTTCCGGGAAGATTCCGGGAAAAAGAAAATGAATTTTGAAAACCCGAGAGAGGTTTTTCTTCGTAACGGGTTGATGAACACAAAACTCTCCCATTTTTTGCATAGGTGCGACCATTTCGGAAAATCAAAGCCATCTTTCAGCCTCATTTTTTCAGTTTCCATTTTTTTCTGTTTTAGTCCTGATTTTGTGGGATCTGTTTCGGCGAGCCAGAGATGAAATTGGAGAAATCGAAGGAGGTTTTTGTCCAAAACATACTCATATACAATAAAATACTACAGGTTTTTCAAAGGTTTCACCATTGAGGAGAAACATAGGTCTGAGTTGACCCCTTTGTTTTAGCAGTTCGGCCAGTTTTTCATGGAGGATAGTTCAGGATTTTCAATGATTTTATTTCTATTTTTTGCCGAAGTGGTTGAATTCAACCTCCTGAGCCCCGGGAGAGTCCATTTTATATATTGTAATAAGTAAAATGTGTAGGAGGGGATCGTTGAGCTCTTCATTCATACCCCACAAGGGATACATTGTAATTTTCTAGATGACTTTCCAGAAATAAAAATTGTATCTGCAGGATTCTTGTGTTAGACTCCTTGGTGATGTTTTTCCTCTGAGTAAATGTTTTCTTACTTTGTTAATCCATTCATGTTTTTCCCTAATCTAATCATTAAAAGGAATATTAAGAACATAATTTGTTTTTGCACTCTGTTTCTGATCTTTTAATGACCTGCATTTTTTCATCTGAAGTTGAGCATAGGAATTCTTAGTTGCTCCTCTGATTGATGGAATTTCCCTTGTATTCATCTCCTTCTCTTTCATTTGATTCAATCTTATCCAACATTTTTTCTATCCTACCCTGTGGAGACAATCTAATACATCTGAGATAGATTCATTTTCGGAAAAGGTAGACCCCATGGCCCAATGAAAATTCAAGTTTTCAATCTCCCAAACATACCAAATCCATAAACAAACCCATGTTCTGCATAATTAGCCTAATATCTTATTTCAAACAAATCTAAATTTGACAAAGAGATCCCTCTCTAAGTATTATAGGGATAGATCCAAGACTCGAAGTGTTTATGATGTTACCTATGTGACTATCTCCATAGCGTTGGACAAATTACAAAGCACTAACATAGTGCAACTACAACTGCACGCTTCATATTTGATGACATCATAACTAGGTTTGGATGCCCGAAGATCCTTGTGATTGATCAAGGCACACATTTCATCAATAAGACCGTTGAAGCCTTGACTGAGGAATTTGTATTCCATCATGAGAAGAGCACACCTTACCATGCACAAGTGAATGGGACAGTTGAAGCATTCAACAAGATATTAGAGACAATGCTGACGAATATTTGCAGTGTGAACAGGGATGACTGGGATTTAAGAGTACCAGCAGTACTATGGGCCTATAGACCTACTTGCAAGAAGCTAACAATGCAGACCCCCTTTAAGTTGGTTTATGGTCTCTAAGCAGTTGTCCCGATGGAATATTTGGTCCCAAGTTTAAGAATTGCCGCCTTTACAGATATGGATGACACTAGCGTTGTTCAAGAGAGGCTTGCGCAGTTGGTCGAACTAGAAGAAGACATATTTATTGCAGGATTTCATCAGCAGGTACAAAAGGAAAGAGAAAAGGATTACCATGATAGACACATCAAGAAGAAGGTATTTAAGCAAGGTGATTTGGTATTGGTATATGACAGTAAGTTCATGAAGCATCCAGAAAAGTTCAGAACACATTGGCTTGGGCCATATGAGGTTGTCCATGTCAAGGAAGGAGGAGTTGCACAGCTGAATACTTTAAATGGAGAATGGAAGGAAGGTTTGGTGAACGGGAGCCGGTTGAAACTGTACTATGACAACCAGTTGTCTCACAGCTATCAATAAAAGCATGAGGTAAAGGGTCTAGGTACCAGGTGCATTTGAAACTGGGTACCAGACACAGAAAATACAGTCTTCACAAGCAAGGGAGGGATAGAGAAGAAAGCATAACCTTCCCTATGTAGTCTGAAGTCAAAGCAAATCAGAAGGATCAGATCTGAAGTGCCTCGGGATGAGTCATAGGTGAGTGTTGGGGGCTTGTTGTCCCTTGGGTATGGAAGTAAGCAAAGATTAAGGAAGAAAAGATGGAATGCGAACTACGCGGAAGACACAGTGACTGATACTGGGTCGAAGTGAGTAGAAGAGCAAAAAATACGGAGTGAAGTAAGAGAAAGAAAGTCATTGGACGAGGAGATCGAGGATGACAGATCAGAAAGAAAGACAGATCATGGAAAACTCAACCAGCAGAAAAATCCACTGTTCGATGCTTTGGAGCACCGTGCGAGAAGGAAGGAAAGACAGGTTGGAGAAGCCCTAAAAACGTGGGTCAAGTTGACCCAGGGTTTTAGACAACTAGGGTTTTTGTATCTAGGGTTTTGACACTTAGGTTTTGGCCTAAGGATATCGGTGAATCATTGTAATGTATAAATAAGAACCTAGATGAGGAAAGATGGTTCGGTGAAGAGTCCCAAGTGTGTTATTGTTATGAGTGATTATTGTTGTAAGAGAGAGAGGTATTGAGCAGTGAGGGAAGTCTATGTTGTAAGATCTTCAGTTAGGTGCGCAGGGAAGGGAATTAGAGAGAGACAAAGGAAGAGAGAAGATCTACTAGCTAAGAGTGCAGATAAGAACTATATGCTTTCATCTTAATACATTATAAAGCACAGTTCTGTGGATGTAGCCCCAGGGGGGTTGAACCACATATATCTTGGTGTTGTGTGTGATTGATCTTGTGTTCTCTTGTTTATAGATATATTGTTATTGCATTGTTGTGTTAGATCTGACAGATAGTTGTGTGAAGTAGATCTAAGCTGGTAATTGATATCTATATGTTGTGTTGTTCTTGTATTGGATCCACTTGGTATTCCCTTTGGTTGTAGACATCTGTGTCCTGAAACCCCCCATAGCTACTTCGGGTGACTGCATCTCCCTCGCAGATGTTCCGAAAGGGCCAGTAGTTAGGGATTTTTGGTGCACTCTTGGAGCTAAAACCTAGGTTTTCCCCTGTGCCAAAAACAACCCCATCCAATCTATCAAACCTTTACAGTTTAGTAGAGGGAACCTGAGTGCCAAAGTAGTATTCATAGAAGATCTTATGCCTATTTAGGCTGAAGAGATGCCTCCTTCCAAATTCTTCTTCAACAATAAGAGGAGGTTTGTAGTAAAAAGCGAAACGCACCAAAAGGAGGGTGCAATTGTCAAAAGACACAGGGTGCTATTGGATGGGCAGGGCTTAGAAGAGGCAGACTTCACTATGGACGTGGCAGGCTCATTAGAAGATTTTTCCACAACAAACCGATATTCAGTTGGGAACCTAAAGGAACAATTGAAGCAGAAGGATCTGTTGGTGAGCCAATTGCAAAATCAAGTAAAGACTATGTAAAAAAATGTCAAGAGTGAGATGAATAAGGGTTTTGAGCAGATTAGAGCTTGTGACAGATAGGAAATTCAACAACTCAAATTCAGTCTCGAAAAAATGCATAAGAATGCATAGGCAAGTGGAGAATGGGCCATTCAACAGGGAGAGTTGGTAAAACAACTACATGCCAAAATAAACATCACTAAGAACACGGTTGTAGATATGGAGGTTTTCAAGGAACATGCATTGGAGGTGCATGAGAAGATGGAATCAGCACAACAAAGGCTTTTTACTAAGGTAGAAGTTGTCCAAAACTATTTTCAGGTGGTAGGCCAATCCTTAAATAAAATTTTCTTAAAGGAGAGAGGCCATTGCTACTCAAGCTACTTTCCAAGAGGCAGTGGTGTTATCAACAATAGAGGAAGTGGACATGGTCTCTAGATTGTCTCTTTTGGATCAAACTAAAGGTGATATAATACTAAAAACCTAGGAGGCTAACATAGCTGAAAGTAAAAGATTAGCTAAGGAAGTGAAAAAATCTTGTGAAGAAGCGTTCTGTTCACTAGAAAAAGAGTCACTGGACCTCAAAAAAGGTAATATCTCTGAAGTCCTAGGGCAAGTTGATATAGAAAAAAATCAACTTAATTTCAAGACAAGCAGGGAAGAGGCTCGGGCTGAAATCTTGCAATTGAAACAAATTGATATTACCCAGATTAATAAGTGGATAGTCAAGCCTAGTCTACAACTATAGTCTATACCTTCAGAAGACAAGAGAGTAGAGGATAGGATGCCTCACTTAGAAAATAATTTATATACTTTTGAGGTGAATGACTCAACAGAGCCTTCCAGATTGGTGGTGCAGTTTGTAGGCAGGTGTGTTAAATGTGTCAAGCAAGGAAAAGTCAACACATCTGGGAACCAATGAGATAACATGTGCACACCATTTGTATAGGTCATGATTAGAGGCCAGCTATTTTTGAGCTGGAAGAAATGAAGAAGAAACATCTCTGCCAACAGGCAAAGAGATGGAGAAGATGCGCATGAAACTCTTCAAATTTAATATATTGTAATATTTACTATTTTTGAAATTATAAGAATTCCAATTTCTTAGGGTTGAGAGCATTTTTGTATAAATACATATTTCAAAGACTTAACACGGGCTGCTTCTTGTTGAATGTAATTGATAAAATCTCCTTTTGTGAGAATTAATACAAGTGCAGACTGAGATTCCAACCTTTGTGTAGTTTGAGTTATGTGTCTCTCCTGTATTTCATAATTCTAGCTTTTATTTATGTAATTCCTTGATATGTGAGTGGTTGCAATTTAGTACTATTACTACTGTAGTCAAATTTTAACAGTTGTTTGATAAGCAAGAAGTTTTTCCGCTGTGTTTGTTGTGTTGGAGCCGCCCCTGTTTTTTCGCCTCACACGATTTTTGAATATTCTGATACTTGAGATATAAAGTCATTTTTCTTTCCCTTTTCCTTCCAAAGTCATAAAACTCTAAAAAAAACTTTTATTGCCTGAATAATAGTGCTTTGTCACTTACAAAGGGCCCATTTTTCGCAAGTATGTTTGTCCTTAGGATTTTTCAAGTTTCGTGATCTCGCAGGTCGGACACCTTATTTCTTGAATTCACAAGTCCCGAGTTGTGAGAGTGCGAACTCGGCTTTAATTTTCGTCCAAGGCAAAAATAGTATAATACCTTTAACCCTTGATTATGACATCATCGGGGTTTCGCGCTTCGGCATTTCTCGACCCTAAATTTTTGGTTGTCTCAACCCCGAGAGCCGAGAACGCGATAATATTTAAAATAACCATAGTCAAGAACCAAGAGTAAATAACTAACCATAGTTAAACTCGATTATCGGCATATCTCCTTTCGGCATATCGCCTTTCGGCATTTCCTTTCATAAAGTCGAAATATTCGAAACTCCGATTTGCGAAGTCACGACATAATTTTATTGAGCCTTAATTGTCACTGCATCGCAATATCGCGACTCGGCATATCATTCTCCTAAAAACTTGTCTTCGAATTCCCGATTCACGATCCAATAATTAAGTTAATAATATCATTAAGGATCCGATACATCATGTTTTATTGTTAATTAATACTGAGATCGGAATTCGCGATCTCGCAAGTTGTAAAGTCAAAACGTTAAAGTGAATTTCACGAGATGACGAAAAGCGAGGAAATCTCTAAGACGTTAAGATTTGAAATTTTAGAAAAATATTTTTTAAAGTAAGGTACATCCCACGCATCGAGGTTGGCACAGTTCACAAGGGATTCATTTACTCTCCATAACCCGAGTACCTGTCAAGCCGCCCAATATTCATGACATTAATGAAGAAATAGGGTAAATCCCTGACGAAATTAAGATTGGATTTTTTCAATTAATTTGGTTTTATTCGCGATTTAATGAACCCATGACGAAGGTACATGATTTCCGAAATATATACGAAACTTCTTTTATTTATTTTCCCATTAAGTGTATAGAGCAAGTCTTTCTCCAAGTGAACTAGCCTCTGCATGTATACGCAGGTTTATCACAGAAGAACGAAAACGCCAATTTCAGCTATGGCGCCAAGAAGAGGAGCCAAAGCAAATATCGAAGCCGCAACACAAGGTTCGGACAACGTCTCAGACACTTCGCCTCGGACAGGCGGCTCCGTTTCTACCTGGTCTTCCATTACAGATATCCTGCAATCCGAGGCAGTAAACTGTTCAGACGCTGATGACTACAACTATGATATCGTGAAAGACGACCTGAACACTAGATACAAGACTGTTGTTCAGTCGAGAATGCATCTCGTTGCAGCCAGACCTCGGTTGCTCCCGTACTTCGATATGATCCGATGGGCATTGGATCACGTCGACTTGCCTTCCAGGACTATTGTGAATGACCGACGGGACATTATTGGGACTTTTAGGCCCGAACACATCCAGGTTATGTATAAGCTCCCAGCGACCTCTGAATTCATATTTGGCCAAGAATTCTTCGCAGATTTCAAAGAGAAGGAATGCGACGAATATGACAAGACTATGCCAGGCTTGATAAAGGATTGGGTATCTCGCTCCTCCACATTCAGGGTGAACAGTGAGGGTGTGTATTCGATTTCTTCGTTGGAGCCAAACTACAGATATGTGGCGATGATGACTTGTCGGTTGTTCGGATCGGAGGACACGTCTCATTTTTACGTCAGTGGGTACCCCTCATTTTTCGGGTGGCAGAAGGATGCTCATTCAATTGGGCAAAAATACTCACTGATAATTTATTCAACAAAATCACCGAGTACCAAGAGAAGAAGGCAGCCAGGAAGCCATACGGATTCTATATGTCCGCGTATATCATGGATGCTATATGCGCCAGGACACCTTTTCCTTTAATGAAATGGGCTTGGAGTCCATCCGAAGATAAATCTATGCATGTGTACCACGATAAACTGTGGGAGAATAATGCGAATAATTTCATTTATGAAAT
>JASDQU011440821.1:12283-22492 GCA_032191745.1 Picea mariana | reverse complement strand
GGGGCAACCCCCCTCTACACTCCCCCGCGTGGAGGAGTGTACATTATTCCGAGGTGTAAAGTATTCATGGGGTATAAACACAGCTGAAAACAAATACCTCTGAATCAAGAAGATAATCAGGATCCACAACCAACAAATAGGTGTTATGCTTGAGCATCAATGCTTAGGCGTCTTCCCCTTTGTAATTATTGTATATTGGTAGTATTTAGGACTAGCATAGTTCATTTTCTTTATGTTTGTTTTTTCTTACGGTGCTTTTTCTTGGTTGGCAGATGTCACTGGAGTCTTCAATCTTCATAGGGTTTGTGAATGGCACCAATTGTCACACTCAAAACCTTGCTTCCGCCATGTGGCCAAGTGGTAACATCCAAATGCGCTGGTATGGAGCCAAAAACCAATAATGTGGTTGAGTATAGCACCATGATTGAGCTTCTCAGAGATGCCATTTTACTTGGTATTATGTCTCTCAAATTTCGCCTGGAATCTCAATTGGTAGTGTTACAGTCGAATAGTGAATATTGTGTTCGCAGCCCTATGCTTCTCTGGTGATTCCTTCGGGTACGTATTTTGGAACACTCTTTTGACTATGTTATCTATGTTCACATTTATAGGAGTGCTAATTTAGGATCCGATGCATATGATAATTACGTGTTAGATTGGCATTTGTTTCATAATTAAAGTCAAAATCACACAAATACATACATGTATATAAAATCATTAAATCACATTTTCACATAACAACATAAGTATGCCAAGGCAAAAAGATGTATATATAATTATTTAATATTCATTAAGTACAAAAATGTAGGTTAATGTTACAAAATCGAGCTCTTATCCCCGATAGTCTATATCTATATACCAGTGCATGTAATACATAAGATCTATGTCGAGGGCCTTTCCCCTGCATGAGTGTCTCGATAGCATACTATGTTTTTGGATAAATGCCAAAAAAATTGCATCCAAGCCCTTGGCACCCCAACGACATCTCGTTGCATATGCTCTGGAAAGTCTTTTATTTGTACCATAGGAACTTGGTGCGTCATGTGGTCTAGATTCCTCTAGACGTTCTGAAGTACTCTCTTGGATCTTTCAACATCTATGTTAGGCTACTACATGTTGTGTCCTTTGTGTCGGTGACGTGGGTATCCCTGTGGTCTTATCAGGCCAATATATGCACATTTGTGTCATTTTTTAGCATTATTTCCCATACCAAAAACATTTACATTTCGGTTTACTTCTTGAGAATTATATTAAATAAAATCAATAAAAAATTAATAGATTTAAAAACTTAAAAAATGTTTAACTATCTCTCCCAACTCTCCCAATGTCACACCAGGTGGAACGGGCATATTTGGGTTTTGGCTGAAATTTATCCCTTCATAGGGCTAGTCATCAATAGCAATAATTTGTCTCTCCCACCAATGGAAGAAATCATCATCATAGGGGTTAGACACTTGTTCACCTCCCAGCCGCAATATAAGTCTAGCCATCTACTCATGCATGGTACTCTGAGTGCATGTGATCCCATGAGCACTTTAGGATGGTGTCCTAGTCAAAGTTTTTCATCTTCCCCTATTTTCACTCGGTCAATTGTGTCTTCATGCATTGTAGTAATGATGAGCTCTAGTCATAGATAGTGGTTTGCAACCACTCTATTCCATAATACATCTATGTCATGCAAGCTTGATGCACTATTGTTGATCCTACGATCATAGCAATGGTCAAAAGGATGATCTTTAAGCTCAAACTTTCTATGTTTCAGAATGGGATTTGGCTCCCAACCCATTGATTCCATGGAGTGGAGTAAAGGGAAATGTATTCCTCAATGCCCAATGTGCCTCCTCCTTCGGTACATAGGTTGACAATGTCACCTCGACTCAAAAGTATTATAATAAAGTAAATATCCTCCACCTCTATCTTAAGAGGTTGACCATCGAGCATAAATGCATTTACATCTAGCTCCAAATAGTTAATTAGAAGTTGCAGTAATAGTTTTGGGGCTTGCATACTACTTGTCTCAAAGAATTTGTTAATACTACATTGTCATTGTTGAAGGGGTTCCATGGCCTCCAGGTCATCAATTACTTGGTTGTCTATGTCCTCATGCTCCCTTTCTCTCCATTCTATAACTATCCTGCAATTTTTCAGAGCAAAAAAGGGTTTAGCAATCCATTTTTTCCTTTTGAATGGAATTATATACAGTTTCCTTTTAGGAAACTTGCGTACATACGCACTTTTCATGAGGAAAGGGCACGTATAGGGCCTCTTGTACGCACCTTGTGCCAAAGAAAGGCGCCTACAAATATTCCCTCTTTGAAAATTAAAAAATTCTACTTAAAATTTGACAAAAATGGAAAGTTGTTTGGATGAAAATGAAGAGGAGGAGGAGTTCTCTTACCTTGTCCAGACGGTGTTTGATTTTGTCCTTTGTATCTCCCGCAATCTTCAACTAAAATTTAGGGGGTTTTAAACCAAATTTCACTATTTTGGGTAAAAAATACAAATTGTATGGTAATTTTGGTATTTTTGACTATTTAAATGTAGTTGTTACCTAATTGTATATAGTTTTTCACCTTGGTTATGTTTTTGAATGCCCAATGGACTCATTTTTTAGTGTAGATGACCTTTTTGGTGCAATTTTTTCAGGGAAGATGATATACCATAGTGTTTTTTAGTCTTGTCAATACACTTATCTGATTTTTCATAAGTAATTTTTTCCATCACTGACATATAGGGTAATGTACTTATGCCTTGAATTTTACACGTTCAGTGACTATTATACATCATCCTTAGGGTCAATCCCACGTACTTGCGACACGAGCTTTTTCTTGTTGATTTTAAGTGTCGTCTTGTTTGTGGTAGAGCCTACCAATCATGGGCATCCTAGATAGCACCTTGTTTTTCCTTTTGGTTCCCATGTCGAAGTATCTTTCTAGGATCGAGAGTCATGTTTAGTCCTACCATGGCATTGAGTTGAAACCTTGTATTTTTCATAATCTTTTTCTGGATATTACCCATGGGGCTCACATACTTTTGTGTTGAGTTTTAATTGCATTGCATATTTACCGCTTGCGCTTTTGAGCCTAATGTTGGCTTCATCTTGTCATTGTTTAACCAATTTCTTATGCATTCTCATCAGTTGTCATCCTTGCAATATTTTCATTTGCGACTTGACACGTGTATACTAGGAGGAAACATTCCCTCAAGTGTTTGTATCCTACATGTGTTTCCTTTCGTTGAGAATAGGCTTGTTCCTTGCACTTGGAACTATTTTTCTTGCCTGTGACACTCATTTCCTCTACTATACTTTAACATTATTTTATTCTCTTTCAAACTTTCTAATATGAAAAAGAAAAAAAATAACAAAAAAGAGGATGGGAAAGAGTCTAATTTTTTGTTTTTGGCAACAGTTGAGTTGCCTTTGAACAAAGTACAAAGTTTTGAGTCTATGTCTCAACAGTTTGGGTTTAGTATGGCTTTAGGAAACTGAACCAGTTATACAGAGTTTTTACTCCTCCAACTAGTTATTCTTCTAGTCATTATGGAGAGTCTATTGATGCCTCATGTATCACAAACTTATGTTAGTATTCATATTTCAAGCCATGTTTCCTAAATCACTTTATTGTGCTATGATTTTGGTCAAGGGAAGTGTTATCATGTGTCGGATATTCCTCAAAATTCTTGACTTTGCAAGTAGTTCTTCCTGTATGTCAAGTACTTCTTAGAATCACAAGCATCTTTGTCCTATATTACTTGCGTTGGTATGGAAGATCCCCATTGATTTTTTGTCGGTGGATCAACTCTTATTGACTATGACACATTGCTTTGAGAGTTTGACCTAGAGTCATACGCTAGCCCTATCTACATCATTAATAGGTGATACCCTAGCCCTATATACATCATTAATAGGTGGCCTTGTGCTCAGAATATGACATTTCATCATTAGTTGTTGACTGAGTGGTTTCCCTTATGTTCAATGGCAAGAACATTATTCACACATTGGGATTCGTGTAGTACCTTGGATTCCATTTTATCCTATTGGTGGTTTCCTCACCTTTGTCGGTATTCTTCATTATTGGATATTATTCAAAGGGTCACTTTCGTGCTCTATTCCATTTGGTGCATGCGAGAGATGTACTTGGTGGTGGGTCCTTTCAATATTTTCTTCCAAGTTCTTCCAAATATTTGGCCTTCTATGATTCCTTGTGTTGGATGATGGGGGATTCCTTAATGCCTTCCTTCTAGTGGATCTCTTTCTATCGACTTTGACACATCTTGATCTGGGATAGGGATCTATATTATTTATTAGTACATTGGGGATTGCAATCATTAGTGGCAGGTTCCCTCACTATTGATAGTGGGAATAGATCAATGTCTCCTAATTGATAGATTCTACAAGTGTTTGACGTCAACTCCTTTATTCGCACTTGATAGAATATACTAGGTACCTTGGCACCCATTATCATTATTAGTGGGTTGTCTCATGGTTGTTAATAGTATATATCAATGATGGGTAATCAAACAGTGTCTCATTGTGTTTGAATTCAACACACTTGTTCACATAGTGTAGACTTGTACCATCGGTGGTTGATTTGAAGACCTCAGTTCTATAGTAGCATCACCTCTTTTATGTTGCTTCCCGAGTTGCGTTGGATAGTACCACTTCCACTTATGACATCAGTACTTATTGGGGATCAGTTGTTTCATTCTTGTTTCTAGATATCCTCCTATCATTCTAAGACATAGATCCATTGTGTGTCTCTTTTGTGGCTATGATCTCTTTTGACTTGGATCCACTATGTATTCATTTTCATGGCCATGATCAGTGATTCTATATATGCATATTTCATGGATCCACAGTGTACTTGATTTGGAAACCATGCTTTTTTCACTCATGAGCATGGGTATGCCCACCTCGGGAAGAGAGTACTCTTGTTTTATGTTGCAGGTTTTGTTCTTGGACTGGATTTTGGCGACCTTCACCTAAGCATATTACATCTTTACCTCCCATATTTATAAGGTATTTCATCCATCATTTGCTCTTCTTACCTCACACATCAGGGGACATATGTTATAGCATCAATTGCCATAACATATGCATTGATGACTTGTTTGTCCTTTCCTTTTCCCACTTGCAGACATTAATCCCTTTTACCTCCTCTGGATTCTTCAAAAAACAGTATTTTTGGACATGTATGCACCCTAACAGTTATGCAAGTTGTGTATATGCAAGTTTCTCCATTGAACATCGTGGACATGTATGCACCCTAGCAGTTATGCAAGTTGTGTATACGCATGTTTCTCCATTGAACATCGTGTACATCTCAGTTTTGCTGAAAAAAATATTTAATTTTCCATAATTTTGCATGGGGTTACGGATTTGTCATTTTCCTAACTCCTTTTTACATGTATACAATCGTTTGCAACCACTCCAACCACTTGGAGATGGTATAAATTGAGCCTAAGGCATGAGGAGAAGAGAGAAAATAATTTAAGCAAAGTTATGCTCACTATTTCTTGCCTTGTCTGCAAACCCTTATTTCCCTATTGTTTATTCACATCCTCGAACCCGAAAACCCATGTTTCAAGCCTTTTCCATGCTTTATATATCTGACCAAGAAGTTTCTCTTTGTCTTATTTGGTTCTGCATAAGCATTGGAGTCGGAGGTGCAACAGTGGCCTGGGTGGAGGGACCTGGAGTCCGTTCTCGGAGCAGTGCCACAGCAGGTGCAGGTGATAACTACCTATATTATGTTGTCAAAGAATAAATATACTTCTTTCCCATGAAATGTTTGTGTTCTCAATATATTATGATCATGTTTGAATATCTTATTTCTTATAACACTAATTGTTGCAATTATCTTTGTTTTCGATCATTTTCATAAAATTTAGTTATTATATAATTGTTTTCCTTTGCATTCTTCTACTTGAGTTCTTTGTAGGTTGTCAAAGGAATAGTTTGGAAGGATCACAACAGGTTTTCGACCACGAGATCTTCATCAGACGCAGGACACCTGGTATGTCTCTTTTCCCTTGCTACTAGTAGTTAGTTAATTGATCGAGTTAGTTACAAATATTTGATTTCATTTCTAGGATTTGGTTTGATCTTTAAATGGTCAACGCTTTGTTGTGGTTTTAACCCATAGCCATAGGGGATTTTTCCCGTAACAACTTGTAGGATTCCATCTTTCAATACTTTATTGTTGTCTTCTTTGTCTCATTGTTATAGCTATTTCTTCTTCATGAAAAAGAGCTTTGCATGTTCTTTCTAGTTCTTCATGGCTCCTTTCTAATGATGTGGCTAGATCATACAACTGATGAAGAATATTTCCTTGGTATCTGATTCCAACTTGTATTTGAGGTTGGTTGGTATTTGGTTGAGTCATTTGAATTTTTGGTCTACAAAACCATCCTTTTTTTTGTTCCCCGGTATGGTCGTCAAAAAATGTTGATCTAAAAGACTGTCAAAGTCTTAATATAACATCACGAGGATGAATCCTCCTGCATTTTAATAGAGGTGGTACTCATCTTTCTATATATTACAATTTACAGAAAAGGATATAAGAGACTAGGATTTCAGAAAATAAATATTCACATGCAGAGAATGTCTGAGAAAGAACCAAGCTTGTTCAAAACATGAATATTTACAATATTTACAAAAAATATTTTGATAGACACACATTTGAAATCTCATGCTTTAAACTCAAAGTCTAATAAATTACTAATGTAGTGCCTCGAATAGTTATCTAGGGATCCTCAAAAATATACAAATGCTTAAGAAATAATAATGTTTGTAATGTTCATAAAAGTAAATGGCATTTGTCCTTCAAAGATGAATGGGATTAGGCTCCCGCGGACCATGAAATTAAAGAAATCCCTAGAAGACAAAAAGGAGATAGTCAGGGGTCGACCTTTGGTTTTCACAAATCTTGAAACAAGAAAGACTAGATGACTACTAACTGAGAAGGAAAATAAATAATATGACTACTTGACTTACTGTGATCGAAAGTGCCCTCGTTCCTTTTCTTTTTGGAGTGCTTATTGCAGAGTGTTCGGCTGGAGGTTCCATGGAAATTGTAACTACTTTTTTTTTATCTTTCTCATTTATCTATATCCATACATTCTTTAACCATAATTCGATATACTCATCCATAGGAGAAATTGTTGTCTCATGCTTAATTCTTGCATTGAATAATTATTTTTCAATGTCTTTAATATAAAATTTGAGATGGTGTAATGTGTCTTCAACATATTCATTCTTATTTACATAGCGGATCAACCACTTTTCTACTTCCTCATCTGAGTATTTAGTTATTTCATTTAACTCATTTTCCCATGAAATTTTTAGGGCATCCAAGTGTCCTTGTAACTAATCTTTAGAAAGTATCCATTTTCAAATGTGGGCCCCTCGGCTCCTTCGTCAAATCAACAAGATTTTAAAATAAGTCACCCCT
The DNA here is from genome assembly GCA_032191745.1 of Picea mariana. Taxonomy (NCBI): domain Eukaryota; kingdom Viridiplantae; phylum Streptophyta; class Pinopsida; order Pinales; family Pinaceae; genus Picea; species Picea mariana. Next base: position 15,038 of record JASDQU011440821.1, on the reverse strand, counting down.
CTTGGTATTTATGACATCACATTCCTCGAGTATTTATTTTAAACATTCAATTATTTTTAACCATCTTACATTAATCTGCCTTAATCGATTTTTAGATGGGCTCTCTCCTTTGCATATCATTCATATTGGAGATTTTGGCAGAAAATGTGCCGATAGCTTCCTTGTAGAAATTTTCATCACTATCCAGGTCCTTTTGGAGATATTATTTAAAAATTTTAATCCTTGAGGAAAGTGTAGTAGAACTAATAGACAATTCCCATATCTCAAAGATTAGAGAAATTAGTTTTGGAATATTCTCTCTAATATATTGTCTAATGGTTGTCAATAATTTTGAGGCGCTCCTTACTCTAGAACTTGATTCCAGCATATCTTCTAAAGCGTTAAGAGGTTGGATGGTATCAATTGGCTCGACAAACAAAGGCTTCGACAACAAGGCATTTTCTAATTCTTTTATTTTTCTTTCAAGACATGGTTTTCTTGTTTAGTTTTATCAATTGAAGACTTGAGTGCTTCTCTAGTTGCTTCGTGAAATTGCATGAATTTTGAGGGTGTCACCCCTTGTAAATCAATCTCAAAGTTCCACTTTTCAGCGACCTTTTTTATTTTTCAAGTTAATTTTTTCAATTAACAACTTTTTAGATTCTTCGTTAAAATCCATGTGGTGCTATGTGACAGATTCCTTCTCAAAGACTAATGGCTCTTGACAAGCCAATTCTTGTGTTATTTCTCTATTTTCCAGCAATCTTTGTGCTGCCCATTTGGGCTTTGTTAGCGCTCTGTAATTTGCCCAAGGCTGTGATGGCAGTCACAAAGGCAACATCAAAACCACTTCGAGTCTTGGATCTAGCCCTCCAAGACTCAAAGAGGGATCTCTCTGTCTGATATAACTTTGTTTTAATAGGTATTAGGCTAGTTATGAAAGTATGGGGTTGGGGTTTTTGAAATATTTAGATGAGGATGTGGTTGACGAGTTTCTCAAATCACCATTGGGATATGGGGTCTGTTTATAAGATAATGATCCAGTCAGATCTAGAGGTAAATGTCTCCATAGGGCAAGATAGTAACAGGTGTTGGATCGTCTTAAGCTTGAATGGTGTCGATTGAGGAAGAAACGGGGGAGGAAAACTGAGCAAATGAGCAGTTAATAATTCATAAACTGAGCTTTAGAAGAAAACATAAATATTACCAAAGGATCAGATGCAGAGTATTCGCCAATAAATTCTGCTCTATTACTATCATTCGATAATAGGAAATTGAAAACAAATGGCATGATAACTGGAAGAAAACACTTAACACAGAAGAGGAATGCCACCAACCCTACTACACAAGAATCCTGTAAATCATTTTCTCTATTACTGTTGAGTCATTCTGAAATTACAGACAAAAACCTCCTGGGGTAGCAAGGCCCACAGTCCAGCCAAAAGGGGAAAAAATCACATAGGTCGAACCCTTTTACATTAAAATCCTCTGAATAAATAGGATAGACCTCCCCATCAGTTTCAAGAGTCGTTTTTAACTGCCTTAGCCAAAAATAGCCACAAATCCCACCAAATCTGGAACTGTCCGCCATGAAAGAAGGATCGGTTTTCTGCGAAAAAGGGGTCCAAAAAGACATGTGTTTCTCTTCAACGGTGACACCTAGGAAAAAAATGAATGAGTTTATTGGATATGGGCATGTTTTGGATAAAAACCTCCTTCGGTTTCGCCAAATTCGTCCCCAGCTGGCCGTAACATCTCTCGCAAAATCAGGACTGTAACAGAAAAATGAAAATCTGGAAAAAAATGGCCTCGAAGATGGATTCGATTCTACCTACTCGTGGCACATGTGAAAAAACTGAGAGAGGTTTTTGTTCTTCATCCCGTTATAGAGAAAAACCTCTCTCGGGTTTTAAAAATTAGTTTTCATTTGCCAAAAATATCCTCCAGAAGAAGACGTTCTGAACAGGCAAAAAATGGCAAAAAATTGAAAAAGCAGTTTTTTTTTGTGATTGGTGGTATTCCGGACCCCCCTGAGGTGGTAAGCGGTTTTTTTTTTGGGGGGGGGGGTCCGCTGGAATAGGAAGGCGACACGTGGATGGGGGGTGGTATTGGAAACTACCTCATTCCGGACCCCCCTCTCGTTAAGTTCTGGATGGTGAGGGGGGGTCCGGAATTTTTTATGCCCGTTGATTTTGTTTGATATAAATGGAGGGTAAGTGGATGTATGAAAATGTGCGGGGGATTTTGGGTGGGGTAGAACTTAGGATATGTTAGTTTTTAAGTTTTGTTTTTTTTAATATTTTTTTATTATATGTTTTTTTATGTGTGACGTTTTATGTATTATGTTTTGTTTTTTAATGTGTTGTTTTTTAATGTTTTGTTTTTTATGTTTTGTGTTTTTTATATAATTTGTTTATTATGTTTTGTTTTTATTATATTATGTATTTTATATTTTATGTTTTATATTATGTTTTAATTGTTTCATATTATATTTTATATTATAATTTTTGTTTGTTTAAGTTTGTATTTAAATGTTTTTATATTGTTTTTATTTAACATTAATTAATAAGACTAACTTAGTTCCTAAACTAACCTAATTATTAATTAATTAATTGATTAATTGATTAATTAATTAATTATTAACTAGTTTAGTTTAGTTTAACTACACTAATTTTATTGTTAACCCTTATTTAATCTATTATTCTTTTTACCCTAAGCTTGGTTTATGCATGAATGGGTGGCGAGAAAATGGAGGATGTTGTCATGAGGTGACGAG
>JASDQU011440819.1:21613-40077 GCA_032191745.1 Picea mariana | reverse complement strand
AATGTTTTTTGGAAATCCGACAACACCAGAATTGGTTGTTCCGTAATCTTCCTCTTCAACAGATTAAAACTCTTTTCAGCCTCTTCAGTCCAGTGAAAAGATTTATGTCTTTTCTTCACTGTATCCATCATTGCTGCGCTAATTCCCCTGAAATTCCTGATGAAATTCCGGTGGAAACTAGCCAATCCATGGAAACTTCTCACCTCAAATACATTCCGCGGTGATGGCCAATTCTTGATTACCTCCACCTTATCCGGATCCATCCTCAACTCATTTTCTGAAATAACAAATCCCAAGTAAATGAGCTATGTTTTCATGAATGAGGACTTCTTCATATTTATCAATAGCTTCTCCTGCTGTAACTTCTGCATCACTGTAGCCAAATGCTTTAGATGCTCTGCCACTGTTTTACTGTAAACCAGTATGTCATCCAAATACACAATGACAAATGTCCCGATGAACTCCCTCAGGACTTCGTTCATCAACCTCATGAAGGTACTCGGCACATTTGTTAAGACAAACGACATAATAAGCCATTCATACAAACCCTCGTTTGTTTTGAATGTTGTTTTCCACTCATCACCCTCTCTCATGCGGATTTGGTGATAACCTCTTTTCAAATCAATTTTTGAAAAATACTTTGCTCCACTCAAGCAATCCATTAGATCATCCATCCTTGGCAATGGAAATCTGTAACTGATGGTTATCTTTTTGATCGCCCTTGAGTCAATACACATCCTCCAGCCTCTGTCTTTCTTCAGACTGAGTACTATTGGAACAACACATGGACTCAAGCTTTCCCTGACCAAACCTTTGTCCAATAAATCCTAGACTTGCCTTTTAACCTCCTCATTTTCTTGTGGCATCAATCTGTATGCGGATTTTTTTGGCAAACTAGCTCTTGGTATGAGATCAATATGACGACTTACACTTCTGATCGGTGGCAATGAACGAGGTAGTTCATCCACTATGATGTCAGCGAACTCTTCCAGCAGTTCCTGAACTTCTTCTGGTAAATCGTCCACTCTTGTGCTGGTCAAAACAATTCTGGGCTTTCTGACCACAATGAACTGTGGATCCTCCTTATTCTTAACCTCTGTAAGAATTTCCTTCCCACTCATGAGAAGTACAGTGTTGCTTACTTCTGGATTCACCTCTTTATCCTTAATTGGAAGCAACATGTGTGTCCTCCCATTCTTCTCTAGGGTGTATGTGTTCATTCTCCCATCATGAATCACATTCCTGTCATATTTCCATGGTCTACCCAACAATAGATGACAAACATCCATAGGAATGACATCACATAAGATATTATCATTATATCCTCCTATCTTGAATTCAACTAAACATTGTTTAGTGACAATTACCTGGTGTCCTTTCTGTATCCACAAAACTCTGTATGGGCTTGGATGATCAATTGTCTCCAGCTCTAGCTTCTCTACCATCTCTGTAGAAATGAGATTATCCATGCTACCACTGTCTACAATGACCTTGCATACCCTATCCTTGGTCTTGCAAGAAGTCTTGAAATGTCTGGTCCTTTGGACTGAACTCTCCACCTCCTTCTCGGGTGTCAAAAGGACTTTTCACATCATCAACGATCTTCCGCCTTCAGCATCTTCTACCTCAACATCCCGCCTCTGTGCTTCAACGATGTGAGCTTCTCCGATTTCCTTATTCTTATATGGACACTCATAAGACTTGTGCCCATTATTTCCACATGTGAAGCATGTTATTACTCCACCTCTTCCTCTTCCTCTACCTCTAGTACGAGGAAAAGTGTTACCGTCAACATAACCTCCTCTCTACTCAGTATGTTGCCCTCACTGTGAGGTTCCACCTCTCTCGGTTCGAGTTTGAGGTTTCTTCTAGTCCTCTTTGGGCTTATGATATTTATCTTGGGCAACTGATTTTCCTCTGGGCTGACTTCTGCCTCGACCCCTCTGACTCTGCTTTCGGCTCAACTTCTCCTCAGCTTTCATAGCCATCTGATAAGAATCTTCAACCGTTCAGATGGTTACCATGCTCATCTCATCATGGATATCATATCTCAGGCCATTCATGTATCTGGCAACTTTCTCATCATTTCTCTCCCGATGACCTGCCCTGATGTTCAGTTTATAGAATTTCTCAGTGTATTCTTTCACTGTCATCAGCTTCTGTCTCAGGTTCTGCATCCTCCTGAACAGAGTAATTTGATAATCCCTGGGGATGAATTTTGCTTTCATTTTTGTGATCATTCTATCCCAGCTTTTGATCTTCTACTTTCCTTTGCAGCGTCTGTCCACGTGTAGTTCATCCCACCACAATGCTGCATGTCCCTTCAATCTAGTGATAGCATGCTTAACCTTTTTGTCTTCTTCGACATCTTCATAGTCAAAGTATGTGTCGAGAGCTCTAATCCAGTCTAGAAGCTCCTTTGCATCCAAGTTTCCCTCATAAACTGGAATGTCCATCTTTTCTCTTGCACCCATCCTTGCAATAGCTCTGATCAAATGCTCATTTGATGCATCTTCGGCCGCAACTTCTTCTTCTCGTTCAGCCTCAACTTCACTTTCGGAATCGTTGAGATCCCCTGCACTGGCTGTGCATCTTTGCACTGTTTCCATGTCTTCAAGTCTAGCTCGTAGATCATGCATCTCTCTCTCGATGACTGGATCTGTCATCTGCCTGCCTCTTCTTCTCGGCATTTCCCTCTCCTCTAGATCGAGTGATTGCATGTCTCTTCTCCTAGGCGGCATGGTGAATTCTCCTTTCTCTGCTACAGAAAGCAAAGAATATTTTTGTGCTCTGATACCACTTGACGCACACGGTCACAACCTCACAACCCGCAGGTTGGAAGGTCTGCGTGCTCACAGGATCTTTCCTTTAACCACTAGCCCGAAGAACTCTAATGGCTCTTCTAATTCCCTATCGAGAATTCTGCACCCACAACAAACTCTTCGTAGGATCTCCTCTTTATAATCGAGAGATCGGACTTCTCGAATTCGTGAGGTCAGTGGTCGAACGTTGGCCTTTCGAATTCTCGAAACCCAAAAACCAATCAACGCTGAACTTTTCTTTTCCCTATCGGGATTTTCCTTATCGCAAATTCGGCACTCGCGATGTCGAGCAACTTGGTTCTTTGGCTCCCGAGTCCCGATATGCCGAAACTCTAACACTCTTCGCGAGTTTGACTATTCAACGGTCCTCCACTCTATCGGCATTTCAGAATTTGTGGTATCGCAAATCCTTATGCGAATGCTTCGGAACTTCTCGTTGCGAAACCCCGATAAAGTATGCCACCTGTCCTCCTCACTGACCCGTGTGGCCCCACACTATTCCATTATTCATCGGGATATCTCATATCGTGATTTTGCAATTCCCGTTGCAATGTTTCGGGACTTCAATCCACGAAAACCCGATATGAAATTTCACGAGCAGATCCAACGGCCCTTGTGGCTCGGATCTATGGTCTTGTCCCTCCTGAGCTTTAAACCTTCGACACTTCTGTCGTAACTTCCCTGCTCCTTTGTGAGGTCTAACGGCTCACGGGATGTCATGAATCCTCCTCAGAGAATATTGACCATCCGTTCCTCCTTGATGATTCTCTGCAAAGACCAAGTGTTCCTCCGTGGAACTCGTCCTCCTGCAACAGCAAACTTCCGACACCTCCTTACAACCCCTAGATTTGAATCCCTTCAACTCCTTCAATGACCTTGAAGGCTTTAAACTTCTGGACTTTCCACGACTCTGTGTCTTCCAGAAACCCCTTGCGCGCACTCCTTGCGGTAGCCTTTCAACACTTCCCAGTGTTGAATCCTTTCGACTCTGTGCACACCTACAGCACCAGTCCCTCGACGTTTCACTCAGGTCCACAACCCTGAGACTTCCTCGGCCTGCACACTCCTTGCACGGTTCCTGTGCCCAACTACACCTATTGAGTAAATGAGAACAAAAGCTATCCCTATATGAACTCTTTGTCAATGCACTCCTTGCAGACAACTCTGACTGCACTCCTTGCAGGAACTCTGGCTCAGATTGAGAAACAATTGAAACTCATTCCTTCTCCCTTTCAGACTTCAAACTCAAACATGAAATCATATACACAGCATATAAAGAAAATCTATAACAGGAAGCAAACATTCATGAGCATATCATTTAGCATCAACATACAGGGAACAAACACAAAAACCATGAATTTGAATCAAAATCTTCTATTAATCCAAATATTTGTACATGGGTGTTCTTACACAGCTCTCTATTTATCCTATGCTCCAATTCTTCATACTAACTTACAATGCACAATGAGGGTGTCTATATCCCATTTCCCTCTTGCACTTTCAAACTGTCTAATCTAGAATTTAATTTTATCTACTTGCATTAACTACCTTAAATGCCTTCTACCTACTAAGGACGAGAGCTAATGGCTCAAGGTTCATTTACATTAAACAAGTGCGCCTCATCTTAATGGCTTATTTAATATTGTGCAACAACTTCAAGGTAATTTCAAAATGTGTGCTGGCGCTTGTCCAGCTATCCTCCGCTTCTGCGCTGGCTCGCTTGATGTGTTGGCAATGCTCCTGCATCAATTTTCCATCAAAGAGCAGTGATAGACTGTCCTATTGGGTAGAGATGCATTAGGGGTTAGAACAATTATATGCTTGATGTAACAGTGTCACAACACCCCAATGGGTGAGTAGAATATGTCTTTGTATTCTTACATGATCTTGTAAACTTGCTTTTGTTGCTTGGAGAGGCCATGGATGTGATTATGACCTTCTGTTCACTTTGAGAGTGAATAATGAAGAAGAAAAATTTCTCGGTATCGGAAACATCCTTCCTGCATTGTTTAGCAGAGATCAAAGAAATAGTGGTAGGTGGAGCTACCTCTAGTATCTTGTACAATTTTCTACCCAAAGTAATAATAACACTACAAGGTCTAGACTCATATACAACATGTCATTTTCAAAAATATGGTTGGCCTAAAATAACATCACAAAATTCAAGGTGGAAATATCACACAATACCTCATCCTTAAAGGGCAGGATGTTGTAGGGCAGGCGACAATGTTTGCTGACACAGAGGTCTCTTCCTTGGTATAACCATGCGATGGTGTAGGGTTGCGAGTGTGGTGTCATTAGCAGGTTCAATTACTTAACAACCTCTACTGAGATCAGGTTCTTTTGACTTTCTATATCGACAATTAAATGTAGTGGGGCACCCTTCACCCACATCTACAAGTGAAAAATGTGTTCACCTTCCTCTAGTTCACTTGGTTGGACCTTGGTGGTCGCAACAATGGCACTAGGTTCTGTGTCAATAATCTGCTTCTCTTTTTATGGATCTGATTTAGATTCAAAACTTTCCTTTGAATCTAAGGCTTTATTCTCAGCCACCAATTATTTCTATGAGTGACATTCATCAGTCTTATGCGAAGGGATTTTATGGAATTCACACCACTTTCCAGTGTCTTTCTTCATCTTCTCATTACCCTTGTTTTTTTACAGCTTGGAATGGTTTTCCTGAGGGGTTCCATCATTAATATGTCCTTTGATCTATGGGTTAGGGTTGCATTTTCCCTACTTCCGTTGTGAGTAATTTTCATATCCAAACTCCCACTTCTTCAATTTAAATTTTTTCTTGATTTTGACAACATATCGATATGTACCACCCATTGATGAGATGTCCAAAAACTCCATTTTTTTTATGATGTATCTATGTAGAGATATGCGGTACTTAACTACCGAATTTCATTTGAATTCCTTGATATCCATCTTGGTGTGCAAGGTATGGAATATATTTGTAAAATTTGGTATTGTGTGGTCCCTTTCCTATCAGAGTGTGTTCCATCTCGTCTACTAGTCATCATAGCTTCCAACAAGGTAGTATTGTTCCTTAATAGAATCCATGTAACAACACCAAGTGGGGGCAACCACAAATATTTCATATTCCTCATTGGCCCTTTTCTCACATTAAGTTTCCCACCAATCCTTGATATGAGGGACAACCTTAAGGAGCACAAAGGTAATGTTTTCTCTATCAGAAAAACTATGGACCAAAAAATACCCTTCTAGTAGGTTCAACCATTTATCTACAACATCTGCATCTATCTGGCCTTCAAATAAAGGGACATCAAAATTGACTTGTACCTTGAATGGCGGGCATGGCCACTTGATGAAGATGCATCGCTTGTTGGAAGTTGTCAAAGGATATGTGCAAAGTTATCCATTGTCTCATTCCTTTGTCGTGCGAGGGCTTCCTCGAGCAACAATTTAAAAGGATCTCCTCCTCCATTTTCTCTCTTTTATTCCACCATGGGAGTTTTTTTGATCGGAGGGGATGGTCTTTCAAGGACTCAACCACTTCAAGTCTCAACTCCTTATACCCTAACCTCGTTGGGGCATGCACAAAGAAAATAATAAAGAGTAGACCGCTCTGATACCACTAATATGGATTAATAAATGGAATGAAATGGAATGCAAATGTATAGAAAATAAATAAACAGAGATACAATAAAACTTGACTTGCATTAATAAAGAGAATATTTTGAAACTGTAAAATATAGACTGAAAGTAACTTTCTTGAATTGTGGCATCTTATCTCTAAGAGGAGATGTGACGAATACACTCATTCATAAGTAGATGGTTACAATGAGGATCCAAAGTAATTTTAAACATAAATAATAAAGGATAAAACCCTAAACATCCAAAAATCTATCCCTATGAGATGAAGTGCCAAAAGTCATGTGGGCCCCGACGGGGTAAGTTGGTACATCAACTTCTCGAGGTCATAACGTTTTCATAAGATCTTCGTTTTAGGTGCACGATAGCTTGTTGGAAAGAAATATATGAGGACTACACATGTTTTCATCACACTTTGGGTAAAACCAATAGTGTGACTATGTCACTCCCAAAAAATGTTGTTTAGGGCCTTAAAAGGACCTCAGAAGTTTACAACTCTAAAAACTAGGAAAAATTGCCAAAATGAAAATTGTTCTTTGGGCTAGTGGAATAGGTGGGTGGCCACTGATATCCACCTGGATAATATTGATATGGGTAAATTTTATGGTAAATATCATATTACATAGATATTTATGATAGAAAAATTATTTGATCTACACCAAGTTCCAACTTTACAAAATGTAACTTTCACATCCTTGTATTTATAACAAGATCAGTTATTTGGTACCAATGGATTTATGAATGAAAAAATGATTTTATTGTCTCTTGTGTAGTATACCTAAGGGGTTAATATGCAGTACCTCCCTAGGTACGCAATATTACCATCCTCAGATATGAAAATATAATATAGAACCAAATCACACGGATAAAAGAATAACCACAAGGTAAATTGTAGAGAAAACCCTTGAGGTAGAGTAACACCATCTATTATTCATTATGGAAGGAATGCACTCCCAAGCAATCCTTGAATGTTACAATAAAAATATTATTTACCATGATTCATTACATTGTTTTCACTTCTTTATATAATACTACATACCTTCTAAGAACAATCAAGAGAAGGAACCTTCTAGTAGGAGGAACCTTCTAGTAAGACTTTTTCATATTTATTATGTTCACAATATTACATGGAACTTATTTACAAGAAATGGCCTCCATTCATAAAAATACATAACCAAAATAATATTTCCATTGGGTACCTCCTTAGGTAGCCCATATTACCCCCCTAGGTATACTACATTCCACCCCCCTTCGCATGTTTCATCCTTGAAACATGGGAAGAAACCATACAATATGATCAGCTAAGAAATGTATCCAACTGGTATGAAGTACAAGCCTACATTCATCCTAATTCAATATGAACATGATGTCGAATTGTTTCCTTTCTACCCTCATCTTGACACTTATTGTTCCATTAGTGCCATGGGTTTGTTTCTCGACTTTGATATTGTCTTGTAGTTTTGGTAGTCCTCCATGTACCTCTTGATTGGTTTCCTTTCTAGTGCCATGTTGGTACATAATAAGTTTGTTGATGCTCATGCATGTGTCTTGATGACGATTGTTTCTCTATGTGTTGTGGATGGTGATATACATCAACCTTATCTCTCAATTATTCTTTCTTGGACTCTTAAACATGTGGTTCATTCAACCCTAGATTCTTCATATGATGTGTCATTAGGTACTGCAATTTTTTTCCCTACAAGGATTTCATCATGTGCCTCCTTGGGCCCTTCTTATAGTGTAATTTTATTTTTGTCATACCGATTATTCAAAAACGTTTTTTCATATCAACATTAAATATATCAACTCATTCTATCCAAGGATATCCAATATTAACATCCACATCATGCATATCTATGACATGAAAATCAAAATGAAACACATATTTATCCACGATGAGTTGTAAATCTTTGAAAAATTGCATAGTCTCACCCTCAACTTGTGTGCTTTGGATATGTTTTGCAAGAAGTTGCAATCTATTAGCCGAATAGACATTGATGAAATTATGTTGGAAACTAGGGTTAGTAAAGGTGAAGACCTTTTCTTTGTCACCACATCCATGAACTTGTAATATAGAGTTTCCATATGAAATTAAACCCTTGGTGCTTTGTTTCGCATTCTTATCATCATGAGAGAATCTATCTAAAATTATTTGTTCAAAGGATTCATTTGAAATTTCCATCAACTTTTCATGGTTAAACAAAATCCACCATAGGAAAGCATCATCTTTGAAACTTACATTAAATTTCCACTCATTTCCCCATATTGAAATCCTTTATTTTTTGTATTATTCAATAGTAAGACCATCAAATTTTTCTATAAAATACCACATAGTTCTAGAACAAAAAAAAATCAATAAAAACTAGGGTTTATAAAAATAACTTACTTTGTAATGGAGTTCCTTGTAGTTGGTGAATTAAAATGGAGATAATTGTAGCTATACTTATTTTATTATCTATTATGACAATAATTATGAAATGCCACAATCAATATGAATCTAATGGAGTTGGTTTCACTGAAATCTAAGAACTCTAGAAAATGATATCTGATCTACAAATCATGTAGCCATCCATGGAAAAACCCTAAAACAGAGTTGATTTTAAACATTTCTTGGACTCTATTTCATAGGATTTGTTTATTTTTAAATTGGGTGTTTTTCCAATAGGAACTCAAATATCCAACTAGTTTCTAAAAATTCTGCTTAGAAAGTTTCAAAATTGAATCAAAAGTGCGTCACCCCATTTTCCTTTGACAATATGCAAAAATAAAAACAAAATCTTTCTTCATTGGCCCAAGAAAGATATATGATATCAAATGTTATATACTCAATAAATGATTGATGCATTAACGATATTGTTCATCATGCCTCAATATATTGCTTACACTTGTTTATATAATACTACTCACCTCCTAAGAATAATCTAGATAAGGAACCTTTTAGTAGGTGGAACCGTCTAGTAAACCTTCTCACATTCATTGTGTTCACACTATTACATGGGCCTTATTTACTAGAAATTTCTTCCATACACAAAAATACATAAACGTATTAATATTCTCATTGGGTACCTCCCTAGGTACCCCATATTATTCCCCTAGGACTATTACATCTTGTCTCACTTTTACAGATGAATTCATAGAACATTATAGGGATATTAAGATCAATACATTCAATTAATAAATATCCAGTCAAGAGACCTAATAACAAAGCACATTCACCAATTCCAAAAACTAAGTCTCAAGATAAAGAAAATTCAAGAAGATAATTTGTAATATCTCTTTAAGGGCACATTAAAGGAGAGAATTCAGCAGGTCGTCCCTAAAAGTGGAGGAAATTTACTATAAATAAAAGATACATTTTTGCATTAGTAGTGAAACAAAGGAAGAGATCAATTCTGAGGTGCAGAAAAGTGAGCGGAGGTGCACTAAAGGAGATGGGGTGTCCTTTTGGGATCTAATGGTGTGCAAGATAAGTGTAAGGGATTTTATTGAGGTCTTTATTGTTCTCAAGGTGTGTTATGAAGGACTGAAGGTCTGTTATGCTATTGCATGCACTATTTTTAGGTTGTTTCCAGCAATAGATGGTGTCATTAATGGATATTTTCATCAGTGATTACATTATGGGAATGATGTTATGAGGCTCACTAGGGAATAAAGGATACATGTGACTAAGGTTAGAAGGATTGTTTGTGGAATGAAGCATGTAGGTGATTTTGGTTGCTACTTATTCTTTAGCCTCTTTCTGTTTCCATTTTTCATCCTCCTCTTCTTTTATTTTCTTGTTTTCCTCTAATTCAACAACGTCTTCCACTTTCCTTTTCCTCTATTCCTCTATTGTATCAACTACTGCCACTTTCGAGTTTGTTTTCCTTGTTTCTACCTCAATTTTTGTTGTTGATTCCTCTGAGGCATTATTTTGGGCTTCCCAAACTCGTTTTTTGTCTATTATCCTACCCAATGGATTGCCCCTCCTTTTGAAGATCACATCATGGTATTTCCTTACACGACAATGTATTTCCTCTTCTTCCCAAATTTCAGTTGTATAGTCCCACCTGTACGTGGAGTTGATGCAGTGACCTTTGATGAAGTCCAGAGGATCATGCCTTCAGAATCTTTCCTCTCTAAATTGGAAATATGATAATGTGTTTACTTCATATTGCATATTCTTGACATATTCAAATGTATAGGAACCAACTGAAAGTGAGAGAGGAGGCCAAATAGCCTTCTTTTATCTATATAGTGATACACCAACACTATACATGATAGTCTAGTAGGTGATATCCTATATCACAAACCTCTTTAGAATGAATTTTAGAAGTAAGTGTGGGGATTTGGTGGCTCCGTATATCCTGAGGTGCCAGTCCCCTATCATTTTGACTATAGCCTACACTTTGTTGTAATACATGGTGCTACCAAGGAGCCAAGAATTTATCCTTGATTTTATGATACTCGGTATGATATTTGTGCTCCCATAATATCTTGCAGTAGATGTGGATCAGGGGATCGTTGGGATTCCAAATCCAACCCATATGTGGGAATGAGTGGCATATGCACATTACGTCTAGAATATACGAGGACATATGGAATTTTGTGAACTCCCCTTGAATGATGTTCTTTGTTGCTTTGTGTGCTTCTTCCAAAGATGACGATAAAATGTTTTCCAAGTGTTGATGTTTGTAACCTTACAGTAGGAGGAACCTTCTAGTAAGACTTTATCATATTTATTATGTTCAAAATATTACATGGAACGTATTTACAAGAAATGGCCTCCATTCATAAAAATACATAACCAAATTTATATTCCCATTGGCTACCTCTTTAGGTATCCCATATTACCCCCCTAGGTATACTACATTCCAACCCCCTTCACATGTTTCAGCCTCGAAACATAGGAAGAAACCATACAATATGATTGGCTAAGAAATGTATCCAACTGGTACGAAGTACAATCATACATTCCTCCTAATGGAATATGAACATGATGTCGAATTGTTTTCTTTCTACCCTCATCTTGACTTTTATTGTTCCATTGGTGCCATGGGTTTGTTTCTCGACTTTGATATTGTCTTGTAGTTTTGGTATGGTATTCCTCCATGTACCTCTTGATTGGTTTCCTTTCTAGTGCCATGTTGGTACATAATAATTTTGTTGATGCTCATGCTCGTGTCTTGATGACGATTGTTTCTCTATGTGGTGTGTATGGTGATATACATCAACCTTATCTCTCAATTATGCTTTCTTGGAATTTTAAACATGTGGTTCATTCAACTCCAAATTTTTCATACGATGTGTCATTAGGTACTGCAATTTTTTTCCCTACAAGGATTTCATCATGTGCCTCCTTGGGCTCTTCTTGTAGTGCAATTTTATTTTTTTCATATGGATTATTCAAAAACGTTTTTTTCATATCAACATTAAATATATCAACTCATTCCATCCAAGGATATCCAAGATTAAAATCCACGTCATGCATATCTATGGCATGAAAATAAAAATGAAACACATATTTATCCACGATGAGTTTTAAATCTTTGAAAATTTGCATAGTCTCACCCTCAACTTGTGTGCTTTGGATATGTTTTGCAGGAAATTGCAATATGTTATCCAAATGGACATTGATGAAATTATGTTGGAAACTAAGGTTAGTAAAGGTGACTACCTTTTCTTTGTCACCACATCCATGAACATGTAATATAGAGTTTCCATGTGAAATTAAACCCTTAGTGCTATGTTTCATATTCTTATCAGGGTGAGAGCATCTATCTAAAATTATTTGTTCAAAGGATTCATTTGAAATTTCCATCATCTTGTCATGGTTAAACAAAATCCACCATAGAAAAGCTTCATCTTTGAAACTTACATTAAATTTCCACTCATTTCACCATATTGACTTCCTTTATTTTTTGTATTGTTCAATAGTAAAACCATCATATTTTTCTATAAAATACCACATAGTTCTAGGACAAAAAACTTTCAATAAAAACTAGGGTATATAAAAATAACTTACTTTGTAATGGAGTTCCTTGCAGTTGTTGAATTAAAATGAGGATAATTGAACCTATACTTATTTGATTAGCTATTATGACAATAATTATGAAATTCCACAATCAAAATGAATCTAATGGAATTGGATTCAATGAAATGTAAGCACTCTAGAAAATGATATTTGATTTGCAAATCATGTATCCATCCATGGAAAACCCCTAAAAAATAGTTGATTTTAAATATTTCTTGGACTCTATTTCATAGGATTTGTTTTTTTAAAATTGGGTGTTTTTCCAATAAGAACTCAAATATCCAACTAGTTTCTACAAATTCTGCTTAGAAAGTTTCAAAATTGAATCAGAAGTGTGTCACCCCATTTTCCTTTGAAAAATATGCAAAACGAAAAACAAAATCTTTCTTCTTTGGCCCAAGAAAGAGCTATGATATCAATTGTTATATACTCAATAAATGATTGATACATTAATAATATTGTTCGTCATGCCACAATATATTGCTTACACTTCTTTATATAATACTACTCACCTCCTAAGAATAATCTCGATAAGGAACCTTTTAGTAGGTGGAACCTTCTAGTAAACCTTCTCACATTCATTGTGTTCACACTATTACATGGGCGTTATTTACTAGAAATTTCCTCCATACATAAAAATACATAAACGTATTAATATTCTCATTGGGTACCCCCCTAGGTACCCCATATTATCCCCCTAGGACTATTACATCCTGGCTCACTTTTATAGATGAATTGATAGCACATTATAGGGATATTAAGAACAATACATTCAATGAATAAATATCTAGTGAAGAGGCCTAATAACAAAGCACATTCATCAATTCCAAAAACTAAGTCTCAAGATAAAGATTATTCAAGAAGATAATATGTTATATCTCTTTATGGGCACTTTAAAGGAAAGAATTCAATAGGCTGGCCCTAAAAGTGGGGAAAAATTACTATAAATACACAATAGATTTTTGCATTAGTAGTGAAACAAAGCAAGAGATCAATTCTGAGGTGCGGAAAAGTGATCTTTTTGCACTAAAGGAGATGGGGTGTCCTTTTGGGATCTAAAGTTGTGCAAGAGAAGTGTAAGGGATTTTATTGAGGTCTTTCTTGTTCTCAAGGTGTGCTATGAAGGAATGAAGGTCTGTTATGTTATTTGTGCATTGTTTTTAGGTTGTTTCCATCAGTAGATGTTGTCGTTAATGGATGTTTTCGTGAGTGATTACATTCTGGGAATGATGCTACGAGGCTCGCTAGGGAATGAAGGATACATGTGACTAAGTTTTGAAGGATTGTATGTGGAATGAAGCATGTAGGTGATTTTGGTTTCTACTTCTTCTTTAGCCTCTTTCTATTTCTGTTGTTCATCCTCCTCTTCTTTTCTTTTCTTGTTTTCCTGTAAGTCAACAACTTCTGTGACTTTCTTTTTCCTCTCTTCCTCTATTGTATCAACTACTACCACTTCGGAGTTTGTTTTCCTTGTTTATACCTCTATTGTTGTTGTTTCTTCCTCTAAGGCATTATTTTGGGCTCTCAAACTCAGTGCTCATCTGTTATCCTACCCAATGGATTGCCCCTCCTTTTGAAGATCACATCGTCGTATTTCCTTACACAACGATGTATTTCCTCTTCTTCCCAAATTTTAGTTGTATAGTCCCACCTGTACCTTCATGATCCAGATGGATATCGTTGGCCACCCACCTTTTCCAACTCGCTCAAAACAATTTTTTGGCAATTTTGGAAATTTACTATTTTTAGCAGTTTTTAACTTCTGAGGCCATTTTGAGGGCCAAAATGAAGGTTTTTTGAGATCAATCTTCCCAATGTTTCCAATAGCTCTGATTGAGCCCCCAAAATGAATCCCCTCGATGATACCTTTCCATTGGGCTATCGTGCGCCTAAAATAGAGATCGCATGCAAAAGTTATGATCCTAGGAAGTTGATGTACTAACTTACCCAAACAGGGCCCACATGAATTTTGACGCTTCATCTCCTAGTGTTCGGTTTTTGGATGTCTAAGGTTTTGGACATTCCTATTTATTGTAAAAAGGCCTTAAGAGACTCTTTGTAATAAAATTCTTATGGATGACCGCAACTGTCACATCTCTTCTCATAGATAAATTGCCACCATTCCAGCAAGCTTGTTTTCCGCTACATTTTACAGTTTCAACTTATTTCCTTATTGAATAGAAAACCAGTTTTACTATATCTTTGTTATTCTGTGTTAAGAATATTTTAGTAATATGTATTCATTTAATTATGCTCATAAAATCTGGATTAGTGGTATCAGAACGGTCTGCTCCTTGTCATCTTAATGCATGTCCCCAACGAGGTGAGGGTACAAATAATTGGATCTCGAGCTTCTTTCTCTCAAGGAAAAAATCTCTCACAAGCCCAAGCGACCTCTCATGGAAGGAGAAAATAAATATGATGGGAGGGGAGATCCTTTCAAAAATTTTCTTGAGGAAGCCCTCACGCGACAAAGGAATGAGATGATGGATAGTTTTGCACAAATCCTTAGGAAAATACCAAGAGGCGACGCATCTTCCTCAAGCGGAGGCACCGCCCCCTTCAAGGTACAAATCAACTTCGATATTCCTATATTTGAATGTCAGATATATGCAAATGTTGTATATAAGTGGTTGAATCTACTAGAAGGGTATTTTTCTATCCATAACTTTTCGAATAGAGAAAAGATTACTTTGCACTCATCAAAGTTGTTCCCCGTGTCAAAGATTGGTGGGAAACTTTCTGTGAGAAAAAGGAAATAGAGTAACCCTCATTATTTACAGTCGCGACCACCTGGGAATCCTTCAGGGATGTTATTAAGGAACAATACTACCTTGTCGGAAGTTATGATGACTTGTATACAAAATGGACCACAATGTGGCAAGAAAGAGATCAAGTAGTGCCAAAGTTCACAAATATCTTCCATACCTTGTGCACCAAGATGGGTATCAAATATTTAGAATGACATATGGTGCTCAAGTATTGCGGTGCTCTGCATAGATACATCTAGATCGAAATGGAATTTCTAGACATCTCGTCCTTGGGCGTGGCCTACCGATATGCTGTCAAAATCGAGCAGAATCTCAAACAAAAGACGCAGAAATTTGGGCCTGGGAACCCCTCACAGCAAAATCCAGGAAGAGGTGGCCCCAACCCACAAAACAAAGGAAAGAGAAAATATGGATAGTATCAGGAAAACCATTCCAAGCCGCAAGTAAATAAGGACACCAGAAAGACAAAGAAAGATACTAGGAAGTGGTGCGACTTCCATAAGATCCCTTGGCATAAAACCGATGATTGTCGCTCAAATCAGTCACTGGTGGCCGAAGTGAAAACCTTTGAATCATATGCGGGTTCTGAATTCGAGTCAGAACCAAAAAGGGGAAGACAGATCATTGACATGGAATCCAATGCCACTGTTTCTACCACCAAGCTCCAGCCTAGTGAACTAGACGATCCATGAGAAGGAAAGTGCCTCTCCCATTCACAAATGTGGGTAAAAGGCACCCCACTACACTTCATCATTGATAGTGGTAACCAGAAGAACCTCATCTCAATAGAGGTCATCAATCAGCTGGCCC
The DNA here is from genome assembly GCA_032191745.1 of Picea mariana. Lineage (NCBI taxonomy): Eukaryota > Viridiplantae > Streptophyta > Pinopsida > Pinales > Pinaceae > Picea > Picea mariana. The sequence goes on along the minus strand of JASDQU011440819.1, from coordinate 24,040 downwards.
TGCCGACAATGCCGCACCCACAACCCTACACCATTGGATGGCTCCACCAAGGAAGTGATCTTTGCATCAACCAACAATGTTGATTATCGTACGAAATCATGCCCTTCAAAGACGAGGTATTGTGTGATGTTTCTCCTCTCGAAGTTTGTAATGTTCTTTTGGGCCAACCTTATTTATGGAAACATCATGATGTATATGAGTTTAGGCCTCGTAGTGTTATTATTACTTTGAACAGGAAATTGTACAGGATACCCGAGGTAGTCCCTCATAGTGCTATTTCCTTGATCTCTACCAAGAAATGCAAGAATTTCATCTCTCAGACAGGGAAATTTGTCTTCTTTGTGATTCTCTCTCAAAGTGAGTGAAAGATCGCAGCCACATCTAGGGCCTCCATGGCCGATCTCTCCACACAATAGAAGAAAGTGGATAAGTTCATGGAAGAATACTCAGATATCTTCTCCTCTTCTACTAGGGTACCTCTGCACTGCTAGGTTAAGCATCTCATCGATCTAACCCCAGGAACATCATTATCTAATGGGCCATTTTGTCGTCGCTTTTTGTTAGAAAATGAGGAGATAAAGAGGAAGATAAAAGAACTGCTCCATAAGGGGCACATACATCCCAACTAATCTCCTTGTGGGATCCCAATCATGCTGGCACAGAAGAAAGACAGGACTTGGTGACTTTTCATTGATTACCGGGCCCTGAATAAAATCACAAACTGAAACCGGTACCCGATTCCATGAATCAACGACCTCCTTGATAAGCTCATGGGGGCCAAATACTTCGTTAATATTGATCTGAAGTCTGGCTACCACCAAGTCCCAATAGAATAGAAAAATGTATGGAAGACCACCTTCAAGTCAAAAGAAGGTATTTTTGAATGGTTGGTCATGCCCTTTGATTTGACAAATGCCCCAACAACTTTTATGAAGATGATGGATGTTATCCTATGAACTTTCACCAATACTTTTGTAGTGGTATATATGGATGACATCCTCATCTACAAAAAGACTTGGGTGGAACACTTGTATCATATTCAACAGGTTATACACAGCCTGTGACAACATAAACTATATGCAAACTTGGAAAAAATCTCCTTCGGCATGGACAAGGTCCATTACTTAGGACACATCATTGTTCAACATGGTGTGCATGTGGATCCAGACAAGATCTAGTTCATATATGATTGGCCAGCCCCAACCACACTCATTGAACTTCGGAGCTTCTTGGGCCTCACCAAATTCTATAGTAGGTTTGTTTTGGGATTCTCTCATATTGCATGGGCCCTCAACCAAGTAACGAGGGGTGGTGATAAGAAAACATTTATGTGGGGAATGTCCCAACAACAAGCCTTTGATGACTTGAAGAAGTGTTTGTGCTCATCCCTGGTACTTTCATTACTGGACCTGCAACATCCCTTTGAGATCGAGAAAGATTCTTCAGACTATGTTGTGGATGTCGTTCTCACTCAACACGGCCACCCAGTGGCATATCATAGTGAGACATTATCAGATTTTGTTTGTAAGCACCCTACTTATGACAAAGAAATGTACTCCATTGTGCAATCTTGATGCGAGTGGAGACATTACCTTCTTGGGAAGGAGACAGTCATACACACTGATCATAAGCCACTACAGTTCATGCAGGCCCAAGAAAAATTGCAGAATGACCACCATCAGATGTGGTCCACATACTTACAGCAGTTCCACCTCAACATCAAGTATAAAATAGGAATTATCAACCGATTTGTTGATTGCCTCAATCGACCTCTAGTCATGACACTCACCATGGTGCTAGACTCTTGTGGCCACAAGACCTCCGGATGACCCCACCTCTATGAGACAAACCTTGACTTCTCCACCACCTACCAAATGTTGGACACCTACTCAATGTTCGCTAATTTACATCTTCAAGATGGGTTGTTGTGTCATCTGGGCCATCTCTTCGTTCCATCAAGAGAGCAAGGGAAGATGATTTGGGAATCTCACTATAGTCGGGTGGTTGGCGTCGATACGATAGTGTAATTGCTACAAAAACATTTCTATTGGCTGAAACTTCGAGAGGATGTCATCAAATATATTAGGTCCTGCATCGCCTGCGCTATTGTCAAACCAACCATTAAGAAATAGGGCTTATACACCCCTCTTCCTACTCCTGAAAGGTCATGGGAATCCATATCAATGGACTACATGTCGGGCCTCCCATTCACCAAGAGGGGAAATGACTTTTTTTGGTGGTTGTTGATCGCTTTTCCAAGATGACGATTCTAGTTGCCTGCAAGAAGAACATCATAATAGAAGCCACTGCCGAGATATTCTTTGAATGAGTATGGGTACATTATGGGATCCCACAAACCATTATCTCATACCATGACAGTCAGTTCCTCAACACATTCTAGTCGATCCTCTAGTCACTATTGGATAC
>JASDQU011440819.1:0-16272 GCA_032191745.1 Picea mariana | reverse complement strand
GCATCTTGCGAAGCCAAAGGGCCTCACAACTGGCCTGACTAGCTTCCATATACTTAGCCTCTATCGAACTCAAAGCCACTGACTTATGCTTTCGATTGAACCAAGACACTACTGCTGATCCCAATCTGAAGCAACACCCTGAAGTGCTTTTCTTGTCACTGACACATCCTGCCCAATCCGATTCTGTATAGCCTACCAAACGAACTCCATCTCCTCTATGATAGTCCAAACCATAATCTATGGTACCACAAAGATACCTGAGCACATGTTTTTCTGCCACCCAGTGCACTCTCCTAGGCTCCACCATGAACTGACTGAGAGTGTTAACAACAAAACAAATATATGTCCTCGTATTGACCAAATACATCAATGACCCGATCAACTGACGATACAAAGTGGAATCCACCAATTGTGACTCAGAAGCATGAATCTTCTTCCAGTTAGTAATCATGGGAGTGGCCATGGGCCTGCTATCTCCAATTTGAAATCTACTTAGAATGTCACACAGATACTTCCCCTGTCCCAGGAATATGTGTCCAGGCTCCTGCCAAACCTCCAATCCCAAAAATTATTGCATCAGTCTGATATCAGTCATCTTGAACTTTGAAGCAAGGCTCTCCTTGCAGCTACTGATGAGTCTCTTTGCCCCTGTAATGAAAAGATCATCCACATAAAGTAGAAGAATGAGAGGATCCTCTCCAAACACAATGAAGTATAGGTTGGGATCCACCTCACTCTTCTCAAAACCCAACTGCTGCAAATAGGCATCTATCCTCGAATATCAAGCTCTGGGAACTTGTTTCAGTCCATACAATGCCTTCTTCAGTCTACACACATGAGACTCTCTCCCATGCACCTCAAAGCCCAATGGATGCTCAATATACACCTCCTCCTCTATAAGACCATTCAGAAATGCAGTCTTCACATCCATCTGGTGGATCTTCCAACCCATCTCTGCTGCAATGGAGATCACTACCCTGATCGAAGTGTATCTAGAAACCGGCACAAAGGTCTCATCATAGTCAACTCCCTGAACCTGTGAAAACCCTTGAGCCACAAAGCGAACTTTGCACTTCTCAATGTTTCCATCTGCAACATGATTTATCTTGTAGAGCCATCTGGAAGTCACCACTGACTTCCCCTCAGGTCTAGGAACAACTTCCCAGACATCGTTCTTCATGATGGAATTGTACTCTTCCATCATGGCATCTATCCATACCTGTCTACTAGAGGCCCCCTCAAAAGTGGAAGGCTTAGACTCCTGAATATTGCTCACCATCACGATCTAGCTGCAAAACATCTTGAGAGGTTTACTCTCCCTCACTGCCTGTCTAGGATCCCCCACTGAACCATGTTCCTCCCTCAAAGTGTCCTGAAGCCACTTGGGCTTCCTGCTCTCTGAAGTAGTGTCCTATGGAGGGGACTCTCCCTACTCAACCCCATCTACTAAAGACAATGATCCTGTAGTAGACCCTGAAGTACCCGATCCTGAAACCTATGGACTAGTAGCCTGTGAACCTAAACTCTGTGGCCCTGTCACCTGTGACCCTGTCGTCACTGAAGTTGGTGGCCCCGAACTCTGTGTCACTATAGTCTACTGCAGGCTCACCTGAATCTGAGGTGAAAACTGCTCACCTCTCTCTGTCCCTCTAGACTTCCTAAAGGCTTCGTCCTCCTCAAATCTGATGTCACTCCTCAAGACAGTCTTTCTCAAGGAAGGAAGGTAAATATGGAACGCCTTTGAAATCTCACTGTACCCAACAAAGATCCCTCTCTTTGCCATGGGCTCCAGCTTTTTCCTCTTCTCAAAAGGGATATATGAATAAGTGATTCACCCAAAAATCCAAAAGTGCCCCACCTCAGGCTTCTTCCCAGAGAAAGCCTCCTCAAGAGTCATGCTCCCCACAGCCCTATGAGGACAGCTGCTCTGCAGATAGACTGCAGTGTAGCATGCCTCAGCCCATAGAAATAGTGGCAGCCCCTGATCATGTAGCATGGATCTCTTAGCCCCAACAATGGCCATGTTCTTCCTCTCTACAACCCCATTCTGTTGTAGGTTGTAAGGAACAATCAATTCCCTCCTGATGCCCTCTCCTGCACAAAAATCCATGAAATCCTTGGAGGTACACTCACCCCCATTGTCTAATCTCAGGACTCTGATTTTCTTCCCTGTCTGGTTCTCCACAAGAGCTTTGAACTCTTGGAATTGACTAAAGACCTGTCCTTTGGTCTTCATGAAGAAAATCCAGAACTTCTGAGAGAAGTCATCAATGAATACAACATAGTATAGGGATCCAGTCAATGATGCCGAAGACATCGGGCCACATGCATCTGAATGTATAAGATCAAGTATCCCTGCTGCTCTATTGTCACTACTCGAAAAAGCAGTCTTGGTGTACTTTCCCAAAGAACACCCCTTGCAAAACTCATGGTGCTCTAAACTGAAATCTGGAACTCCTGTCACCATCTCCCTCAGAACTCTCAAAGCCCCATGATGCAAATGTGCCATCCTCCTGTGCCATATCTCACATAGGTCACTGCTGCTACTGGTAGAATGAATCAATGCTCTCACTGGCTAGAACAAAAACTTGTAGAGCCTCTCATGTCTAGTACCAATCACTTTGGCCGAAGTGATGCTAGACCCTCTGGGGAAAAGAAGCACCTACCCATCATGGAACAAGATCTCATAGCCCTTCTCCTCAATAGTAGAAACTGACACTAAGTTCTTCTTCAAGCCCAGAACATAAAGAACCTCTGTCAAAGTCATGGGAGGCAAAGACTCCCTCCGAAATGATACAGTCCCACAACCAACCACCTTGACCTCCCGGTCATCTCCAAGTACTACCTCTGCATCTCCACACTGAGTAAGATCTATCAAGTTCTCATGAACTTTTGTCATATGGCAAGAGGCACCACTGTCAATATACCAAGTATCGAGAGTAGTGGTCCTCGAGGAAAGACACACAATCAAGGAAAATTCCTTGTCAAACTTGGTGGAAAACTCTTCCACCTCTGCTGAAGCTATTGTTTGTTTCTTCTTCTTATTTGGGCACTGTCCTGCATAGTGCCCAAACTTATGGCAAGCAAAGCACTTGACTTTTCTCTTGTCTTTCTTCCCTTCACCTTTGGGCTTCTATCCTCCCTTTGGACCCTTCTTGAACTTCTTCTTTCTAGTGGTAGCAAGAGCCACATTCTCCTCCTCATGACCAATAGATGAACTGCCATGTACATAACCTCTTCGGGTCTCCTCCTGAACAAAGTCATCCCAAAGATGTTCCCAATAGGGAAGCTTCTCCCTAGCAACAATGCCCTCCACAAAAACAACCCATTGTTTGGAAACACCATTCAATGTTGTTCTTACAAGATCACTATTAGCTATGGCTTCCCCCATAGCTCCAAGCTCATCCCTTACCTGTGTCAATCTAGTAAGGTATGTGACCACATTTTCAGCCTTGGTCATTTTTATGCTCTTTAGTTTTTCCCTCAAAACCATTTTCTGGTTCTCATTTGTACTCTGGTACAATTTACTCAAAGACTCCCACATCTCATAGGCATGTGTCTTCCCCGTCAAGTGAGGAATCAAATTATCCTTGATGGCATCAAGAATAAATCTCTTAGCCTTGATACTCTTCTTTGTATAGGCTGCAAGAAGAGTAGCATCAGTAGGTACCACAACAGGATGAGTAGTGGTATTATCCACAATATCCCACAACTCTTTTTCTTGAAAAAGAAAGATCATCCTCTCCTTCGAAGAACCAAAATTTGTTGCCCCATCAAGTATGTCATCAACTCTCAAACCAGTAGCCATGACCCTTTTTCTGCTGAAAATCACAAATTCAAAAATCTGCCCTGTGAAGTGTTTGTTGTCCCAACTTTCTGTCTACTGAAATCTCTGCTTCCCTTCAACTCAGCTCTGATACCATGTTAAAATTTCAGACCCCAACCCAATTTCAGTCTCGCTGATTTTTCAGCCAAAGTTAAATTCCCAAACCTAGTTTCAACACAGTTTCAGCATATAAAAACTTAGCAGAAAATAAACTTTAGAACTGAAACATGAGGATTTTGAACATCGTTTTAAATGCAGAAATAAAATATCAGCAGTATGTAAAACTTAGAAAATTTAGACACAAGAATTTTCAGTCTAACTTCGACCCTGGAAAAACCCAAAAGGGGAAAACTAGTGAGAGAGGGATTTTTATTATTATTGAGCTTCTGAGAAATTTCTTTTACAACAGTCTAATCTTTAGCAAAAATACAAACTTATCTCAGAAAATTTATTCTCGTCTTCTTCAGAAAAATTCCAGAGTGCAGCTCCTCGAAATCTGTACCAGAAATTCGTACAGCTATACGACTACTACAACAATAAATGTTGTACGGAACTCCTCAAAAATTGTGCCTCTTTTTTGTGTTTGTTGTACCCTCTTTTATGTGCATTAAATGCCCCTCAAAAATTGTGCCACACCTTGAAATGCGTGATGTACCTTGATGTACGAACTGTTGTCCTTTTGCTGCTGTACATACTGTCAAATCTGTACTGTATGGCCTCCACAAAATTGTTGTTTCCTTTTCTCGAAATCTTTGCACAAAAATTTGTTGTACGGCCCTAAAGAAATCTGTACGGTACGACCCTCACACTCAGCAATACCCTCCTCGATTTTTGTGCTACTCGGCTACCTTGGGAATCATGCCCTTACTCTGCAAATGTTGTCTTCTCAAGCTTGACCTCTCTCCCTTGCTCTCTCTTTCTCTCTCAACAAGAAAAATGGAATGACCTACCCAAGAATGGGTGCGCCCTCTTGCCCTAGTCGACCTCATGAGGGAAGGTGAGGGGTTTTCTAATCTAATGGTTAATATTAGATTAGATGGGTGGCTGAGATTTAGTGTCTCTTCACTCACCCTCACTTTATTCGTAAAGTTATCTTTTAATTTTCATCTCACAAATTAATTTGACTAGGACCCACATTAGGCACTTTCTCCCCCTTAGGCGCCTAGGGAAGAGAAACACTTGCCTTGGTACTTTATTTTAATTAAAAATTTAACATTCATCACCTTCCCTCATTCTAATTTGATGGTATCCACTTTTCAAATCAATCTTTGAAAAATATTTTTCTTCACTCAAGCAATCCATCAAGTCGTCCATCCTTGGCAAAGGAAAGCTATATCTGATGGTAATATTATTGATTTCCCTTGATTCAGTACACATTCTCTAGCCACCATCTTTCTTTGGGTTGAGTACTGTTGGAACATCTCATGGACTCAAGCTCTTCTGGATCAATCCTTTGTCCATCAAATCCTGGACCTGTCTCTTAACTTCTTCATTTTCCTGCGGTGTCAACCGATACACTGCTTTGTTAGGCAAACTGATTCTAGGTATAAGATCAATGTGATGACTCATACTCCTGATAGGTGGCAACGAATAGGGTATTTTGTCCACTATTATATCAGCAAATTCTTCCAGCAACTCCTGGATTTCTTACAGCTAATCATCTATTTTCGTACTGGTCAAAACAATTTTGGGTTTCCTAACCACAATAAATTGTGTGTCTTCCTTCTTCTTAACCTCCTTAAGAAGTTCCTTCCCACTCATGAGAAGTACGGTGTTGTTCACCTATGGTGCCACTTCTTTATCCTTAATAGGCAACAACATGTGTGTTCTACCATTTTTTTCCATAGTGTATGTGTTCTTTTTCCCATCATGCACCACATTTTTGTCATATTGCCATGGTATACCCCACAATAGATGACAAACATCCATGGGAATGACATCACACAAAACCTCATATTTATATCCCCCTATTTTAAATTCAACTAAACACTGTTTAGTGACATTTACCTGATATCCTTTTTGCAGCCACGAGACTTTATGTGGGCTTGGATGCGCAACAGTCTCCAGCTCCAGCTTTCTACCATTTTCATAGATACAATATTGTTTGTACTACCGCTGTCCACTATGACCTTGCATACCCTGTCTTTGGTCTTGAAAGAAGTCTGAAACAGACTTTTTCTTTGGGTTGGGTTCTCTGGCTCCTTCTCTGGCTTCAAGAGAACTTTCCTCATCATCAAATATCTTCTACCCTTAGTGTCTTCTGCCTCAACATTCCATCCTTAAGCTTCGGCAATGTGAGTTTCACCACCTTTCTTCCTATCTGGACACTCATAGGATTTATGTCTGATTTTTCCACAGACAAAGCATTTCACTTCGCCTCCTATGCCTCTTCCTCTTTCTCTAGCTCGAGGAAAAGTATTTCTATCATCATATTGCCTCCCATGTGAGCTTCCTCCTCTCTCAGACTGAGTTTGTGGTTTCTTCCCCTCTTCTTTAGGCTTCTAAGTTCTATCTTGGCTAATTGTCTTGGCTCTTCTTTGACTTCTGCCTCGACCTCTTTGACCTTGCTTTCGGCTCATCTTCTCTTCATATTTCATCACCAACTGATAAGCATCTTCTATAGTTCAGATGGTCATCATTCTCATCTCGTCCTGAATATCATATCGTAGACCATTCATATACCTAGAAACTTTCTCATCATCACTTTCCTGATGACCTACTCTGATGTTTATCCTGTAGAACTCTTCGGTGCATTCTTTCACCATCATCAGCTTCTGCCTCAAATTATGCATCCTCTGAAACAGATTGATTTGATAATCCCTGGGTATGAGTTTGGCTTTCATTTTTGCAATCATTCTATCCCAATTCTTGATTTTATGCTTTCCCTTGCAATGCCTATCAGCCTACAGTTCATCCCACCACAATGTTGCATGCCCTTTAATTCTGGTAATGGCATGTTTAACTTTTTTGTCTTCTTTGACATCCTCATAGTTGAAGTATTTGTCTAGAGACCTAATCTAATATAGAATCTCTTCAACATATAAGTTGCCTTCGTACATTGGAATGTCCATTTTTTCTCTGGCACCTATCCTTGCAACAGCTCTGAATAAGCATTCTTCTGCAGCATCTTCAACTGCAATTTCTTCTCCTTAGTTTCCAGCTTCATTTTCACTTTCATCTTTGCTAATATCTCCAACGTCAATTGTTCACCTCTGTTTTGTCTCCATAGCATCAAGCCTGGCACGTAATTCACACATCTCTCTTCCCACTGCTAGATCAGGTATTGGCTTCTGTCTTCTTCTCGGTGGTATGGATGTAAAATTCCTTTTTTCTCTCTTCTACAGAAAGAAAAGAATTTTTTCTGGGCTCTGATACCACAACTGGTGCAGACCCCCTGCCCTCAAGCCTGAGATCCACGCAGGATCTTTAGTAGACCACTACAAGGGTTAATTAAACCCCTTGTCCAAGACCCCAATGATTTCGGGTCTCGCGAGTTGGACAATTCGAGTGCAATGCCACAACTCTCAACAATCATCGAAACACGAAATGCGAATGGGATAAGGTGTAAGCCCCCTCTCTTCAGTCCCTAGTATGATAGGACCACAACCATGCCTAAATGTAAGCACGTTCTGTAACTTGCAACTTCGTGAGTCAGAGTGTTGAGCTCCCATGCTCTTCCCTTGCGAATCCCCAAAATGCGATAAGTCAACAAAGTGTTGACTCCTCCCAAGCGACGTGTTCACGCAAAATATCACCCACTTTCACCTTTTTTGCACACTACATCAGCACCACCTGTCACGCGTGACTTCTACGTTCGTCATTTTGTAACCTCCGCGATCACAACAAAGTTTTATACACCTCGAAACCCCGATACGCGATATGATGCGGGGCGGGGGGGGTTGATCCAACGGTTCTCCTGCTACTGAGATCCAATGGCCTGGATTTCCTACCTTATACCTCATGACTCAGGACTTGGAACGACCCAGGAATTGGTCTGCCTTTCAAACCCACGAACCCAGAAACCTTGAGGAAATCTGACGGCTCGAATAAAATGCGATCAACGGCTCCCATTGATCCTCGACTCCCATGTGATGGGTTCCTCCTGAGCTTATGGATGTTGAAATACACTCAGTCTTAATCCTTCCCCTGGTCTATCAGATCCAACAACTCACGAAACTTCAGCACTTCTCCTTGAAGCGATTCCATCGTCTGTTTTCAACTCCATGAGGACTTCTTGCCAAATGATGTGGCGTCCTCCTGAATTGAACTAAACTCCCGCAAGACGATTTCGACCTCTGTATCCCTTTGAACACTTCAAAGGTTCTATCCCTTCTGAACTTTCGCTTGCGAATTCAAGGCTTCCAAAAGGGTCTCTGCGCTCACTCCTTGCAGAAAATTTCAAATAACCTTTGGTTATTTTGGACCTTCGACTCTTCGCTCTCTACAATAGCAGTCTTTCAATCTTCCTCTTGGGTTTGTAAAATCCAAGACCTCACCCAACCYGCGCACACCTTGCATGGCTTTGTGCCTTGCTAGCACTTCTACCTARAAAGACACAATTGTATACTTCTTAAGAGTTCTGAGATGAAACCCAGAACCTGGTCAACACACTCCTTGCAGACCCTCCACTGCACTCTTTGTAGGAGTTCTCATAAAGAGATACAACTGAAAGTYAKTCTCACCTTATCCAGAATTCAAACATTGAACATAGAATTCTAGAGCCTGCACACATACACACATTGGAATCAAAGCTTTCKTCTATTAATTCTAGTGCTCCTGTACATGGAAAATAACAACTAAATGCATAAAAATCCTTTGTTCTCTTCTATTCTCCTCTTCAGATCTACAACTTACGAATTCTTAATTATGTTGTTACAATGATACAAAGGTTGAGGGTGTCTATTGTCCGTTTTCCCTCCTAAGCTYCTAAAATTGTCTAATATATCATTTAAATCTACCTACTTGCATTAAACACACATAAATTCCTATTACATTCGACGGATAGGAACATATGCTCCAAAATCAGTTTGGATCTTCGAGGCATAAATGCAACTGCATTTTCCTCCCATCCATTACATTAATGTTTCAGAGTTTTAAATTCACACCGTTTTCACAAAAACGTATTTAATTACATCTGTACGTCCAGCTATCTCCTTGGTTTTTGGCACGCACTTGGGCTTTATACGATGCTCCTGCATCAATATTCGTTTGTGAATACAAGGAATAAGTACTCTCCCTTATAGCTCATGGTATTTGACCTTAATCAAGAAACCCTTATCCCCTACTTTGTCCTAGGCTGTAAACACCTGAGTCTTATAGCCACCCATTTAAAGCTATCTCGGGTGAGACTGTGCAGCGCTTTCTGGGCGTTGTGTTGCCTTCTAGTTTACCAAGAGGGCCGATAGTTTTAGAGTCTTTGTTGGAACCTCGAATGACATGAACCCTGGGTCAATAACTCAGACAACCCGAGAAGGGAAGAGAGTAACCAACGAATGGTTATGTTGTCGTGTTAAGAGGAACAATAAAGGACTAAGTAGATGAGATGGAATGAATAAAGAAACGAAGAAGAGCAATGAACCATTATAAGGGGATGTTGAGACCTTGGAACCCCACAAGAGAAGAAATCGAGGGTTGGTTGAGAACCATAGAGCTAGATTTTTCACAGAAACACAATAGAAACCCTAGGATCACATCATGTAAATACCTGGATAAATACGTATTTATGGATTTACACGAAGTTTTTTTTTGTGATTTTACGCATATACTACAAGAGTGGATCTTACAACTAAAGGATAACCACGTGACGAATTGGATTTGACAACTAGATTGGACTCCAGTACAGATCCAGCAGCTGCAGCAGGTGAACAACAAATTCACCCGCGCAGTCGACTTTTGGCTTTGCAGTATTGTGGTAGGCTCCATCACAGAATTCGCGGTAGACACAACAAAGTCATACAGTGCAGTCGAGCAATATTTCCTACAAGGACCCATAGGAAGGTACATCCGATCACTATATACTTCTATCAAGATATTGCTATATAACAAATGTGTAATGGAAATGGAATCAGACAGCTAGACTTCCCTGTGCGCATGGGGGAAGGGGGGAAGCACTGACAGAGAGAGGAGGAATGGAAGGAGGGAAGGATACAGAGAATAAGGAGGGGGAACCCTTGGACCCGATATTGATAGATGAAAACCAACTCAAGTGGATCTTGGCATCTTCAGGAACGACGCATAGTGGAGCACCCTACCAATATAGGGTGAATACCAAGAAGAGAGTCATAGTCGAGAGGGAGGGCTTGGCCAGTGACAGGGAAGAGGTAGAGGATCTCTGGGCTATGGAGAAGATTGAGGAAATCCTTCATGCCACATATGAGAGGAAAACAAGAGGCCCAAGAAAAGGAAGAGAAGACAACCACCCCTTCAATATTAATGTCAATGTGGAACCCATAAACCCATGTGCGACCAATACACCAAAAATAACACCATCATTTAGACAACCAAATTTTGAAGGAAGTCTAATAGCAAGAAGTACATCGACACAAAGGGAAACAACTGGAGGAGCCAGTTCAGGCAACCTTAGTCAAGTATCTACACCACGCGAAGGAGGGAGTAGCTCAGTATTTGGAATGGCAGGACACGATCCTACTATTAGATTACCATAGTTTCAAGAAGTAGCAGAAGACCCCGAGAATCATTTGTTCATTTGCACAAATATTTGGGAAGCAAAGAAGATCACTGATGAAGACACCAAACTCGCGCAGCTATCGATCATGCTAAGGGACTGTGCACTAGAATGGTACATGAGTCTAAACACAAACAGTGTTCCTGGAATGACAAGGACACTGGACAACATTAAGAAACTATTGATCAATGAGTTCCAAAAGCTGAGCTCAGAGGATCAGTACATGAATGAGATGATTGAAATAAGATAGAAACCAGGAGAATCGGTATGGGAGATTGATCAAAGATTCAAGCGATTAAAAGGAAAGTTAAAATATCTTATGACTGATATGCAGCATCAGCACATGTTTGTCAACTCACTACTCCCACACTTAAAATATCCATTACAACAAAAAAAGTTTCAGACGTAGGCAAAGGCTCTGCAGGAAACCTTACAATTGGAAGAGAATCAGTACCAGCAGACGGACCCATCTATCGAAGAACTGAAGGAGAATCTAAAGAACTTAACATTTCAGCTAAACCGGAATAAGAACAAGGACAAACGAGAAGCAATTTGGTGCACTATCTGCAGAATGGAAGGACACCATAAGAATGAATGCCCAACATTCGCACATTATATGGCGACAGGGATGCCAAACCCACTACCACAGGGAGGATTATGGTGTGAAATATGCAAGAAATTGGGTCATGACCCTTACCACTGCATGATGATGCAAAAATACCAAACAGTCCCCAAGAACTCATATTGCACCTTTTACAAGTCAGTCGTCCATGACGACAAAAATTGCAGAACTATCAAGCTGATGTAGGAAATAACATCAGACGCATACAGCGTACAGGAAGAAATGATGACTGGGTAGGTAGCACCACAGTTCAATCAAGCCCCATCAACATACAACACGGTGCAGTAGCAGTATAATATTGCACCGCAACTTTACAATAACGTGCAGCTGTAGTACAACCCATCACAGCCCCAGTACAATACCGTGCAATATAACCAGGGACCACAGTACAACCCACCGCAAGGTGTCCACGTAGCTTATAGAGGAATAGGACGAGCCAGAGGAGGTTTCAGACGCGGCAGAGGACTTGTCACATGTCACAATTTCCTGCAACTAGGACATTATGCACGGGAGTGTCCGCTTCCACCAACGACTTGTATGTATTGTCATGCATCGGACCACGATACGGAGGACTGTCCGACATTACTTGAAAAAATCCAGGAAAAAAGGAACCAAAATAACTAGAACGTTCATTGGATTTCAACCAAAGCAAGGGATGACGGTCAGAACATTAATATAGTCCCTTGAGGAGGAACGAAAACAAAAAATGACGCAGTTCGACAGGAACCAATGCAAAACCAATGGGCAAAGAAGAACATCGACCCCAAGAAGCAGTTCGACGCGCATAAGGAGAAGGAGATTTTTACTAAAGCCTGACAAGAATTCTAGAAGAAGAACATTGCGCCGACTACATAGCAGAGCAAGGAAGCTCTGGAATACAAAATGCCTCCCTCACTGGACCATACCAATAGAATACAACCCAAGGAACAAGTAAGTATGATCAAATACTTTTTGCAATCATGCATCGAAATGTTAAATGACCCTGCATCTATCAAAATATTTCAAAAAATCCTAGAAAAATGTAGCGGCGAGATGAAACAGAAGCCAGAATTGAAAACTTTTAACCACCTACACACAAGAAGGAGAAAAAGTAGGGAATTTAGATTAAATTCTAACATTAGGGATTTCAATATGGGAGATATTATACTAGATCTAGGATCCAAAGTGAATGTACTACCAAAAGCTACATGGCAATGCATGGGAGAACCTACACTAGGATATTCAACGGTTCAATTAAAACTAGAAAATCAACATAGAGTCCTACCAATAGGTAGACTGAAAGGAGTGACGGTAAATCTGGATGGTGTGTGCACTAAGGCAGACTTTGAAGTCATCGAAATAGTATATGTCACAACACCTTACCCAACGCTACTTGTTCTGGATTGGGCATTCGACAACCAAGATGTAATTAACTTAAAAACCAGAAAAATGACATTTGAGTTGGGGGACTACAGATTCATAGCCCCACTCAACCCATCAGAAGGACAAAGGTTTGTAGAACCCACTTGCTTGGATTTAGAAGAGATCGACCAGTCATAGAGAAAAACTGCGCATGATGTGGATTATATAAACCCAACTGCAGATGGGATACTTAGTTTGCAGAGCATTACTACATGCACAATAGACTCAGACACCAGGTTAGAAAACTGGCAGCAAAGACTACATGAAGTATCCACGATAAGGTGTACCAGAATAGAGCGCGCAGTAAGGTGTATTGGCATAGAAATCAGAGAACCACCCATATTTCATGGGCTAAATGATTTGGAAACTTTCTTGACATGATATGAAGATGAAGTACTAGAAAACTAGAGATTGCTAGCACTGGACTTAGCATTAAAGGATACACCCGCCAAATGGTGGGGTGCACACAAAGAAAATATCATAGATTGGTACCAATGTAAGTGATTATTTTGCATAAGGTTTAGCACAAAACAGACAGGTAACAAACAACAAAAATATGATGGACTAGGCACACCAGCAGAACACTTGGAGGCATGTAAAACACTGTGGAAAATGAAGCCATCGGAGGAATGGTCTCACCACTTCATTCATACTTTAGAGGGAATACAAGCAAATTGGTACACGAACTAGGAAATGCATAAAGGAATCAAGACATGGAAAACACTCCAACAGAACTTTACAATCACTTTCTCATTCGACCATGAGAACCCCAACATGGACGTGGCCCTAAAATAGATTAGAAATATCATATTCATTAAAGAACCTGAAGTAGAAACTATCACATAGGTACAACAGCGAAATAAGAAGATAGTCAAGGATCTACTGTCATGCTACCACGTACAAGAGGAAGCTCTAGATGAATACAATCCGCGCAATATTCAGATCAAATAAGTCGAAGGCGAGAGAGATGTGGAAGGACCACCCTTAGAGTCAAATTCCATCTCTGCGCCAATCAAGATAAAGAAGGTTAACATAGGGACCACCGAGTGGCCCAAGATGGCCAGCATTGGAGATTACTAGGATGAACAGACACTAGAAAGTATCATAGAATTGTTGCACGAATACAATGACCTTTTTCCCACAACCTTTACAGAGATGAAAGGCATAGCTGGAGAATTAGGAAAAATGAAGATACCACTTAGACATGATGCGAGACACATTAAATAATGACCATATAGATTGAATCCCATATATAAATAGAAAGTTAAAGATGAGATCGACAGGATGCTGGAGGCCGACATCATCAAACCAATCAAAGAATCAGAATGGATAAGTTTGATGGTAGTACAAGACAAGAAATAGGAAAGAGGGATCAGGATATGCGTCGACTTGAGGAAGTTGAACGATGCATGCCTACACGACCCATTCCCCACACCGTTCACGGATGAAGTACTCAAGAACGTAGGAGGCCACGAAGCCTACTTATTCACTGATGGATTCTCAGGATATCATCAGGTTAAGATAGCATAGGAGGATAGACACAAGACCACATTCATGACAAAATGGGGATCTTATCAGTATACAGTCATGTCGTTCAGACTGAAGAATGCACCTGCGATATTTTCTAGAGTGGTCATCACAGCATTTAAGGAATTCATCCATCAATTCCTCGAAGTATACCTGAATGATTGGATGGTCTATAGCCTATTAAAAAAACATGTGGAAGTGTTACAACTGATTCTAGAACGATGCAGACAGTGCCAGATATCATTGAATATCAAGAAATGCATATTTGGAACACCATTTGGGATACTATTGGGACACATAGTATGCAAATAGGGTTTGCTAGTGGATCTGGCCAAAATCGCGGTCATTGTTAATCTACCAGTGCCAAAAATAGCCTACCAACTTAGAGAAACATTAGGACATATAGGATATTACAGGAAATTCATCAAAGGCTAGGTGCAGATTACAGTGCCAATGGAAAAACTATTAAGGAAGGATACAAAGTATCAATGGAACGACGAGTTCCAACATGGTCAGGATACCCTAAAGGAAAATATGGTCACCACACCAATATTGGTATTTCCACATTGGGAGAAGACATTCCATGCACATGTAGATGCATTAGGGATAGCACTTGGAGCTATCTTGGCGCAACCAGGAGCAGGAGACTTGGATCACCTGATAGCATTTGCAAGAAGAAAATTATCAGATTCAGAACATAATTATAACACGATAGAAAGAGAAGGCCTAGCTATGGTTTATGCACTACAGAAGTATAGACATTACCTATTGGGAAAACACTTCAAGATGTTTACAGATCACTCGGCCCTGAAATACCTAGTCAACAAGCCAGTTTTGGGGGGGAGAATCTGTCGATGGTTATTACTATTTCAAGAATTTGACTTTGAGGTAATAGTTAAACCAGGGAAACTGAATGTAGGACCTGACCACCTATCGAGGGTCACAAATGGAGAAGAACCAACGAATTTAGAAGACAACTTTCTAGATGAATATCTATTCTCAGTGCATATTGCTGATGATTACTTTGCAGAGATCATCCAGTACTTAAGAACAGGTACTGCGCCGCAAGAATATACCACTGCACAGAAGAAGAACCTGGTAGTTCATGCAACTAACTATCAATTGATCATAGGACATCTATACAAGAGGGGCGTAGATAGCATCTTACGAAGATACGTACTAGCCCACGAACAACCAAGAATTTTAGCAAAATCCCATGAGGGAATAGCAGGAGGGCATTATGCAGGAAAATCTATCGTGCAAAAGGTACTACGTGCAGAATTATGGTGGCCAATGATCCACAGAGACCCAAAATAATACTGTCAACATTGTGATGTTTTTCAAAGGGTAGGCAAACCCAACAGAAGGGACGAGATGCCACTACGACCATAAGTGAAACTTCAGGCATTCGACAAATGGGCGATAGACTTTGTGGGACCCATTAACCCATCAGCCAAAAGAACGGGGGCGAGATATATTATCACCGTGATGAAATACCTAACCAGATGGGCAGAAGCCACACCAGTAAAAGATTGCAGTGCAGAAACAACTACACAGTTTCTGTTTGAAGAGGTAATTACTAGATTCGGGTGCCTAAGAATTTTGAGGAGCGACCAAGGAATGCACTTCATAAACAGCACCATCCAAGCGATGCTGGAAGAGTTTGAAGCTCATCACCAAAAAATCACACCATATCATCCACGGGCAAATGGCACAGTAGAAGCCTTTAACAAAATTCTAGAAAATGCCTTGACAAAGATATGCAACGTCAATAGGGATGATTGGGATCTCAAAGTACCAGCAATACTATGGGCGTATAGAACCACATGTAAAAATCTAACTGGCCACACACCATTCAAACTAGTCTATGGTCAAGAAGCAGTAGTGCCCTTAGAATTTTTAATACCCAGCCTACGTGTAGCATCCATTACACAAATGGCAGAACGAGGCGCAGTACAGGAAATACTGAATCAGTTACTGTCAATGGAGGAAGACCAAATCTTGGTAGGATTCCATCAACAAGTACAGAAAGCAAGAGATAAAGCTTAGCACAACCACCACATCAAGAGGAAGGTGTTCAAGGAAGGATATCTAGCATTACTCTATGATAGTAAAGCGCTACAACACCCAGGAAAGATGAGAATGCATTGGCCAAGACCATACAATGTAAAAGTTGTCATGGATGGAGGAGATGTATATTTAAGAGATATA
>JASDQU011440818.1:0-23609 GCA_032191745.1 Picea mariana | reverse complement strand
CTTTATTTTCACCATAGTGATGTTCAGGGGGGGTGTCGGAGTTACTTCACACACACCTAGGATTTATTTTTCCTAAGGTTATTCCTTGTTTATTAGTCATAATTAGTCATTATCTAGTCTCCTATATTTTAGGGGAGAATATTCCACCTGGAGAATATTCTCTTTAAGTTGACACTTCAGTTTGACTAATTGAGTTGATTTTAGATGTTGCATTGGTTTTGTCACCATGCAACATTGAGATCATCACCAACTCACTACTCTTTGTTCAGTCAGTTAACTGAAGACTAGTTGACTAGTTAACTCAACTAGGTGGCAGTTCACTCCCGTAACTGCCTGAGAGACTAGACTAGATGACAATTTACTCTTGTAACTACTGGTGTGTGTCTAGATCAATCTAGACCACCACTATGGCTCATTATCTACTTATTTATCCTATATATATTGTAAATTATTCACTCTTTGACTGTGGAATACGGTTAATGAGAATTCTTCCATTATTTCTCTCTTGCTTCTTCTTTCTCAATTTCTCTCTACAAATGTGTGTGGTATTTTCTAGCTAGATCTATTCTGTGTAGGTTCAACACATTTACACATGTAACAAGAAGGAGATAAACAAAATTCAAGAATTAATAATTAAAGTGAAATTTTTAATGAAGGTTTAACTATTAAAAGGGGTAAATGGTTGTTTTTATCTAAACTTGCTAATTCTGAACTTAGTTAAAAAGAAAAAGGGAAACTTAAAGAAAAAGGGGAATGTCTAACTTAGTAGGGAATCTAACATTTAGAACTTTCTATTTGGGAACTCAACTAGGCTTTAAGTAGGCTTAAGTCATTTAAGAAATGTAAGGGAATAAAGGGGATAATGAGGAGCATTTTTAGGAACACTTTTAGGTGGTGAGGGAAACAGGCAAATTTAATTAATTAATAAAATTGATTCTCTGGTGCAACTAAGGGATCGGGTGACATGTGTATGGGGGAGGTTTGTCTGAATTAAATTAATAAAAAAGAATCTAATGAGGGTTTGGAAAACTAATCACTAGAAAACTCTATATAAAGGATGGCAGAGGAGGAGTATTATCATGTCTGGTATGGGTAAGGTTACGCTATTGGAATTTATATTGACTGGTATTTTCTTGTCAAAGTTGGGGATACCCAGCTTGGACAACGAGTGGTAGCTCAACCTTTCGAGGAGAGCTGGAAAGCTATCACACTCTCAGGTGTTGAGGGGGAAGAAGAGTACCCCTAGCATTGGCTAGGAGGCACCGGTGAGATCTCAGCGTTTTTCAAGTGGGAGCGGGATGGAGCACGAACGCGGGACAATAACAACAAAACCTTTGTCTTTGCTCAAGGTACACACATCTAAATTTCACAATTTTTATTTAGTTGATTGCATGTTGGTTTACATCTAGAAGGTATGAAATTTTGGTTTCTCACTCTGTGTTCTGTTGTTTTGTATGGATTTACAATTCACCCAAGAGAAACTTGATCCTTCTACATTTATGGTCTCTATTTCACACAGAGCGCTCCTTGTTTAATTATCTATAGTCCAATTTATGGTAGTGCAACAACCATCATTCATTCCAGTTGTCTTCTTTCTTTCTTATATTCTTGTGGCGCAGCAATAGTTGCGTGTGTCATATTATTGTCTATGTTTTATAAACTATTGAATTGTGTTATTATAAACCTTGCCTGCATTTTTTCCATATGTCCTTGAATTGTGATTAAAGGTTGGGTCATGCTTCATTTTCATACCTAGAAGCATTATGTTTTTATAATCTTTTATTGTGAAACAATTTTGGGATTGTGTGTTGTTTTCATTTGGAATGATTGCTTTAAATTTGGGCCAGAACCTTAACAGTGGATAGCAGGAGGAGGATTCAATCTTTTGGACTTTGTTTTGGTTAATGTTGCATTCATTGCCTGCATTTTTAATCCTTTAATGTGATCTGCCAATATTCACAATTTGCCAATATTTAATCCTTAATGCGATTTGCATTTTTTTTTAAATCTTTTTCATGCTATTTAATGTTTGGGCTGTGAAATGATTTTATTTTGGAGTTGGTTTGATCTACTTGTGGCCAGGATGAGAACCATACATGACCTTGCCTATGTTTTTATCTTGATTGTGTTGTGATTCGAATCCTTAGATTGTGTGTGGTTTTAATTCTGTTATTACTGCCTAGATTTGTTCAAGCAAGTGCAGACTTATTGTTCTGATGCCCAACATAAATTTACGATGATCTCTTGTAAATATTTTAATAAGTTATATATATAGATTGATTACGATTCAATGGATATAAAATTATGAAATTAGTCGAGTGATATTTGATGTATGCATTTTTTATAAATTTGATACGACCCTTACATAGTGAAAAGAAAACACTGCCAAATGCCAAAATCTGGGCGATATGGATGTTTCAATATTTTAAAATTGTATGTTTAACTAAAGAAATAATTTTCACTTGGTCAAATCTTGATTATTCCCTAAAAATAGAACTTCCCATTAAGCGATTTCCTGTATACATTTACGCTCCAAAATTTACCCATACGCAGATAACAATCGCGTGAAGTGTACAACCATGTGTGGCACTGTCCGTTTGGTAGTTTCCCTGTTTCGAGTTAAAATGAGTTAAATATTCTTAAATTTGCACCATTTTATAGCAACGATGACCTTGGAGAATTAACTCTTGTGAAAGCTTGTTGGCCAGTGGTGGTTTCCCTGTTTTATTTATTCAGCAATTTCTGAGTTTTCTTTGGCAAGATTTAATTTTTATCTTCCTGTTTAAACTTTAAACTTTTCAAATATTAGTGAAATGCCAACTCGCTGACAGTTGGCAAATTGATAATTCTGATCCCAAGATTCTGGGTTACATACACCTAGATTTCAGTTAACTAGGATGATGATTTTTTTTGCCGCTGCCACGGTATCGCCGCCCAATCCTTTGCAAAGTTTATTTATGACTGTCAGAGCACTCTTATTAAAGGAATGACTAGGTTGACATTTCAATACCACAACCCGTTATCACTGTCAATCCTTGTAGAGTTTAAGTATACGGCCATGCATTAATTTATGTGTGAAACCTTTGATAATCAATTAATTTGTTATTGAAAACAATAAATATATTAATGGGTAATCCTAATCTAGTTTTAAATTAAATATATTGGCAACATTATTTGTCTCTAATTACTTCACCTTTTGGAAGAAGCTTATTTGTTGTAGAAACTACTTAGGACATGAATTCCAAGTGATCGTTGACAAAATTTATCTGTTAGCCATTATACGAAACTACCTTTTGTCTCTATGGACATATAATACAAATTCATTGTACGCTCTAGCGTTTCTAGTCCCTTGCAAAAACAAAACATAATTGATTTTGTTTAGACTTTCTACTTGATGAACGACACCAGTTTGATATAAGTGAAAACTTATTGTCTTAGCTCCTAATGTTCTAGCTGCTTATATGAATGGAATGAAGGGAGTAGAGCATTTTCTGTTTAAAATTTAAAGTTTAAAGTGAGTCTATTATTGCTTGTTAAGAGTTATGGAAATGTATAGGCATATTACATGGATGATGGTATATTACCACAATCTTTGCCCTTTTTGTGGCATTTTGAGGGATGTTGTGAGTTCACTTTAGATGTTGTAATTTTTCATACCTTAGTTAATGTCATTCAAGAGCTTTAGTATTAATTTAATTTGAATGTTAGGACATAACAATTTTAAAAAGTTGTTGTTTCAATGATGGTCGTGATCCTTATTATAATTAGATAATGATGGGTTGATTGTTAAATTATCTAAATTATTGTGGAAACAATTTTATGTTTCCTCGCAAAATCATTAATAAATATTGTGCCTTGCATGAAATTGAGTAAATGTGTCTAATGCTTGTCCCCCTTCTTTTTAGTCCTTGCAGTTTAAGAGTTGATATTGTTTCTAGGACTTTAGAACCCAAGAAGTAAAATTTATAGATGAGTTACTGGAATATTAACCCTTGAATGAAAGGTATTTGTTTCTTAAGGATGGTTAGATTCTTTTACTTTTAGATGATGAATGGTTACTTATGTTGTAAATTATTTCTTACAATGATAGATTTCTAATGATCTACATCTAGTCATTGCGCCAATTCAGTTGTATTGATTATAGTCACCCTGTATCCATTTTTGCTTGATTGTTAGAGTGCCTTCGTCTAATGGCGTCGTATAATGTATGTCAGTGAAATTTGGATTTCATGCACGTGGGATTTTATGTTTGGTTGAAGGTTTATAATTATTTTGGTTGTGCGTGGGTCCCTAGAGCCCTTGTCGCAATGTGGCGATGTGATACCTTATGATTGGTTCATTGTGTGTGTTGATGGATAAGCACATATGAAACCTGTATTAGGATCAAGCGCCTCCCTATGGGGATGATGTTGTTCTTGTAAGTAAGGTTGGACTTGTTTTGTAATGTCTATGTGTTGTCTCCCTCTTGTCGGGAAGGTTCTAGCTACTTTTTTCATTAAATTTGTTGCGTTTGGATTGATTTATGTTTCTTTTATCTTAGTGGGCATGGTATTGTTTTTGTTGGGAGGGATGTAGAAACCTCCTTGTTCCTCAGAACATTTTTCATCCTTGAGACCTTAAATGGTCAAAATCGATGGGAACCTGGGCTTGAACGTTGCTTATGTGTCCTGGGGGTCCTAACCTTGCAGGGTAGGACGGGCAGGTATTCGTTTTTATTTTTTGTTTGATTGATTGTCGTATGTTGTTTCCAGCTCGTTGATGTGCTAGTATGCTAGGTCATTATCATTGTCTGTTGCTTGAATTGTGTGTGTTGTGTTCGTCATCAAGTTATATTGATTGACTATTTGTAGTTGTTACTTCCTCCATAAAAAATAAAAATATATTTCACTGGTTATGCATCGCATGTTGTCGTAATGACAGGGGTCTTTAGATATGGTATCAGAGTCGGTTCGACCCACGACTTGGGATCACTATGAATTTGATTGATTGATTACTTGATTATAAAATGTCACTAATTAAAATTGATTTGTATTCGTACAAGTAATCATGGCTAGAGGATTTCATGGAGGCAGACGACGGGGTGCTAGGGGAGGAGGCACGAAGGCCCTAGTAGCATCCATTCTCGAGGGATCTAACCCCCAGGGAGATGAACATGTTGTCAGGAAAGAAAAAATAGCTCTAGGTGATTTGGTTGGGCTGATGAGGTCCTTTCATAGGATTTCTAAGGCACTAATCAACCGTTTCGATAGAGATAAGGCCAGGGCATTGGCCCCTTCTGAGGGTCCACTGCGTGCCCCGATTGGTACTGGTAGCATTCACCATGAAATCAAGAATGTCAAGCTTCGTGAGTTC
This sequence comes from Picea mariana, assembly GCA_032191745.1. Classification (NCBI taxonomy): domain Eukaryota; kingdom Viridiplantae; phylum Streptophyta; class Pinopsida; order Pinales; family Pinaceae; genus Picea; species Picea mariana. Next base: position 18,257 of record JASDQU011440818.1, on the reverse strand, counting down.
TTTGGTGCCCTGGATGACGCAACCGATGAGGCATGGTTGGAGAATATGGTGATGTTATTTTCACTTCGTGACTATACCTCCAACATGAAGGTCTGCATGGTGGTATTTCAACTAAAGAGAAGTGCTCTTCTATGGTGGAAGATGCTCCTTCTGCAATTGAACATGTAAGTCAAAGATGTGTCATGGGAAATATTCGAGGAATGGTTCTGGGAGAGGTATTTGTCTGAGGAATTCATTGAGCATCATCTCAACGAGTTCAACGAATTGCGAGAGGGCGGTCGGTTGTACAGTGCCTGAGTACGAGGTTCATTTTATGGAGATACTTCGGTATGCTCCGCACCTGAATACTAAGAAACTTAAGGTCAAAAAGTTCATGTTTGGCCTTAATGTCAATATTCGTGCAAAGGTGAGGATTATGATTCCTCAAATCTTGCATGATGTTGTCTAGAAGGCCCTCATAGAAGAAGAGGATCTTATCAACAGGGTTCATAGTAGGACTCCAGGGAGACCAGCGGGACATGTGTCATCTTGTGTGCAACAACATTAGACACCAGCTAGACATTCACCATGATATCGTGGCATCCAAAGAAGATCCACTTTCACTACACCGCGATGACTAGTGCCTTAGCTATAGACTCCTTACAGAGGACCACAACACCAGCAACAGCGTCGACTGCAACAATAGTAGTTTAAGCATGTTCAGTTGAACAGACCAGGGTTCCAGGACGATGGGCCGTCAGCTTCTACTTCAGGTACCAGGAGTACTAGACTGAAGAAAGGGTGTTGGACATGTGGAGAGACACATTACCAACATGACTACCCAGTTGAGAGGAACAGAGAGTCTGGATCAGCCGGACCCACTACCGTGGGAGATTTGGGCAAGGCCCATCGACTTCATGTAGTAGTGAATAACCACCAGGAAGAGAACCAATCAATTATGCTTGAGATGTTAGGTACCGTCGCTGAACAGACCCTTAGTATTTTGATATATCTAGGTGCTACAAATATTTTTATTTCTGGTGCAGTGCTAAAAATAATTAAGGTAAAGGAAATCAAATAGGATGAGTTTAGCTTTATGGAATGTAGCCTTAACCTGGGAGAGTTTGTCACAAGGGCCAACCTGTACGTCACAATATTAGGGTCTTATGATGATGTTATCGATATGGATTGGCTGGAATCACACGAGGCGATACTCAACTGTAAGATGAAATGATTGAGCTTGGTTTATGATGAGGGATAGAGATGCGTGATCGTAGGTTGGAACCAGGGAGTTTCCCTGAGGTTCATATCTTCCTTCTAGCTATGGAAGAGCATGCGCAAGGGATGTAAGCTATATGCGATCCTTGCGTTAAATGAGAGGGGTGTAGCGAAAGGTCTAAAAAACCTTCTGGTGGTGCAAGAGTTTGTGGACATATTCCCCGAGGAGTTACTTGGGATGCCACCGGAGAGGGAATTGGAATTTACCATCGACCTAAAACTAGGAACTAAACCGACAGAAAGAACTCCTTATCGGATGTTGACCCCTGAGTTACAGGAGTTGAAAATGAAACTGAAGGAGTTGTTGGACCTAGGACTTATACATCCAAGTGTGTCACCGTGGGGTGTGCCTGTTATTTTCATATGAAAGAAGGATGTTTCGTGGATGCTCTGCATTGACTACTGTCAATTGAACAACGCAATGATCAAGAATCAAGATATGTTTCCAAGGATTGATGATATGTTTGATTAGATGAAAGGAACAACGATGTTTTCAAAGATCGAATTGAGATCATGGTATCACCAGTTACGGATCAAGGAGGACGACATCCCTAAGAATGCCTTTAATACAAGGTTTGAACATTATGATTTTATTGTTTTACCATTTAGAATGATGAATGCCCCAGGGGTATTTATGAGTTTGATGAACGAGGTGTTCCGCAAATACTTGGACAATTTCATCCAAGTATTCATTGACAATATTTTGATTTACTCTCAGACGAGGGAAGAGCATGGGGAGCACTTACGCTTGGTACCACAGTGTCTACGAGAGAACAAATTGTTTGGGAAACTATCTAAATGCTTGTTTTATCAATCGAAGATTCATTACTTAGGGCATGTCATCTCCGACGAAGGTATCTCTATGGATCCAACAAAGGTTGAAGCTATTATGGAATGGCCTGTGCCGACGAATATCCCAGAAGTGCGTAGCTTCATGGTTTTGGTGGGATACTATCGATGGTTCGTCAAGGGTTTTTCAAAGATAGCAAATCCAATTACGGAATTGCAGAAGAAGAACAAGAAGTTTATTTAGACTGAGAAATGCGGAGTCTTGATGCAAGACGGTTGAGTGATTTCTTACATCTCGAGAAATTTGAGAAGGGATGAGGAGAAATATGCAATGCATGATGTGGAGTTGTTAGTCATTTTTTATGCCTTGATATTTCGGAGACAATACCATATTGAACGAAAATTCAAACTAAAAACGGACCACTGTGGTCTACAACACATCTTTACACAAAGCGACTTGAACGCACAACAACGACATTGGTCGAAATTGCTTAGCGAGTACGATTTAGAGATTACTTACATAAAAGGAACAATGAATAGAGTGGTTGATGCACTGAGTCAGAGACCACACATATTTACGGTGATGCCTCTTCAGATGACTCTACGTGAAAATATTCTAACTTTATAGCGTGACGATGACTGGTACAAAGAGGTCAAGGATTTTATCGGACAAAACACAATGATGGTACCAAAATTTGAGGGATGTACTGTGGACAAAAATGGATTATTGAGATTTAAAAATCAAACTTATGTACCACCCAATGATGAGTTGAGGAGTTTGATCCTAAACAAGGCTCATAGAGTAGTGTACATGGCTTATCCTAGAGTCACAAAGATGAGGGAAGACCTTAAACCCTTATTATTCTAGAAGGGAATAAAGGCAGAGATAGTCAACTACATGGCAAGATGTCTAGAATGTCAGCAAGAGAAGGATGAACATAGACATCTGGTAGGATTACTACAACCACACACTATTCCAGAATTGAAATGGGAGGTTATTTCTATGGATTTAATTGTTGGATTTGTTGGATTACTGAGAGGGGGGGTGAATAAGTAATAGAGCAATTTAATCCTTTTTCACCATAAAATGCAAGTGTTATATCAATGTAGCATTATCATCCAATAGTTTTAGAGTAAATAAATAATGAACAAATGAGAAATCACACACATACACGGTACACTAGTGTTTTACGTGGAAACCCAAAGCAGGAAAAAACCACAAAATGCTTTTTCTTATATGTATTTAAGAATTACATTCATTGGAATCACCAACTTCCTTTGTTTTCCAGTTGCAACTAGAAGGAGGCTTCAACCTCCTAGTTTCTCAGGCTACAACCTAAAGGAATATCCAACTCCCCAATTCTCTGGATACAACGAGAAGGAGGCTAAAACCCCCTATGTTCTCCGGCTACAACCGGAAGGTGGCTACAACCACCTGTCCTTTCCCCATCCAATCGACTTGACGTAGAAGTAGAATCATGGAACCACTGTCACACTATCACTGTGAGATATATTGTTGTAAGCCTATACCAATCAACCTGCACCAAACAACCTGTACTAATAACCTGAACCATGCATCAACCATGCATCAACATGTACCTCAACCTGTAATCAACCTATAACATAAACAAGTGCATCAACCATGCACCAACCTATACCAAACAACCTATAGTCAACATGTAACATAAAAAATTGCATTAACCATGTACCAACATGTACCTCAATCTATACCATGAAAAAGTGCATCAACCATGAACCAAACCTATACCTAAACATGTACCATGAACAAGTGCATCAACAATGCACCAAACCTATACAAATAACATGTCACAACAACCTGTACAAACAACCTATCAAAACAACTTGTATCATCAATCTTATCAACCAAATCAGATCTACTAACCAAGATCAATCATGAATACAACTGTCAAAGATGGGCATCAACCACGCATAACACAACAGCTCATAATCATCACCAAGATCAATATGTGATTCTAATAATATACCAATACAAGTATGCTACATCATCCAGAAACCATGTGTCAAAAATAATACTAAAAAGTGTCTCGAACCATGTACCAAGTATGTACCAATAATCTATTGACTACTCATCAACTATGACTCATCAAGATGTACCAACATCATCAACTATACACCTCATGTATGTGCCAACTCATCAACTACTTGTCTCAACCATGTACCCAAAATGTACTTCAACCAAAATCCCTCATCAATTTCATCATCCAGATCTGATTTGCACCTCTGTAATAGACCTGGTGTATATGATCACATACATGCAAACCTTTCTTAACTTTAACAACAAGAGACTAGCATTTTCATCAAACTTTGCTTTAGTCTCACATGACTATTTTTGGATTAGTCAACAACGCTAACTTGAGATAATCATAACTATGTACCTGTAATGAGTAAATATCTCAAAATAATACACAATGTTCATTAGTGTGTTTTAATCAATTCCTCCAGGTGTCACTACTTGGAACCTCTCAGAAAATGAGTTATAGCAAAAATGGCATACCTTGTTGAATTCTGGCTTATTCTAGAGAACAAAATTGTGGGGCGTGCCCCGCACATAATATTTGTTGTATGGATATGAAAATTTTACAAAGAATACTATAGTCTTTAATATAACCAACAATTTTTTTATTAATTAATTTGGATCTTTTATGAAGAAGTTATGACGTTTTTACTTGAAACACATGTTTTAGACTAGTTTCAGGACTAGCCACAAACCCTATTTTCCATGGAGTGTAACTCCAAAACTACAACGAACCACAAGCTGAAATTTGTACCACAAATACTTGGATATGTTTTATCAATGGCCTATCCGTGTCACATTATGAATCATTATAGAAAAAAAATTATTGCGAAAATGGTGATATGACCGGTAAATAACATACCTTAGAAAGCATCATCAAAATAATTTATCCTCCCTTGAATTTAGGCCTTCTTTACTTCACCTTCTCTCTGAAATTCAGCTTAGATATACTTTGGCTACCTCAGTCACCTGTAGATATTCAATATTCTCAAGTGTGATATAAAATTAGAGAGTCGTGCCTCTTATTTATACTTTCATGTAGCTTCCACAAGGGGTTACCTTTTAACCATCTTAACCCACTTTCCTTATTTTAGGGTTAACCAACTTCTAACCATTTGTCCAATTAGTAATTTATCCATTAACTTTATTATTCAAATAATTTATTTTGTATCCACTTTGACTTGTAGTACACTCATTACTTAACTTTACCTCAAGAGGTTACCTTCTAACCATCTTAAACCACTTTCCTTATTTTAGGGCTAACCCACTTCTGACCACTTGTCAACTTAGTAATTTATCCATTAACTTTATTATTTAAATAATTTCTTTTGTATTCACTTTGAATTATAGTACACTCATCACTTCACTATATTATTTACCTTCAAAAAATCTATTAATCCACCTTGACTACTTTGACCTTTTGGGGCTTCTAGATGACCCATGAGGGTTCTCCAACTTCACATGGCCATAACTCTCTAACCGTGAGAAGTTATGTGACGTTCCACATACCAATGGAAATGGAATGACATGTACTATCAATATATAATATTATTACCTACAAATATATAAAAACTCATACCATTATCGATCAAACAAACTTGGTTCCATTACCCAAACCTGGGTTCTCCAACTTCACATGGCCATAACTCTCTAATCGCGAAAAGTTATGTAACGTTCCACATACCCCCGGAAATGGAATGACATGTAATATCCATATAGAACACTCTTACCTTAAAATATTAAAACTCGTACCATTATACATGAAACAACCTTGGGTCCATTACCCAAACCTTTGTGCTACCGGAATATTCTACCGGACTTTATCCAAGTGTTGACATCAATCACTAAGGTTTGAAATCAATATACAATATCACTCTCCAATGGTTGACATAAATGAAACCAACAATACATACCAACTATCCATCAACTTAAGCTAACTATCTGACAGGATTTCCACTGACGACAAGTAGACACGACTCAATTTTTGTGGTAGTCGACACTCTGACGAAGAGTGCTCATTTTATTCATGTGCGTATGATGTATCGGAAACCTGACATAGCTAGATTTTTAATCAACAATATTTTGAGGTTGCATGGCATGCTTAAGAGGATTATATCCGATTGAGGATCAGTGTTTACAGGATGATTTTGGACGAGTTTCTAACAGGCCTTGGGAACCCAACTTAACTTTAGTACCATGTATCACTCGAAGACAGACGAGAAGATCGAACGAGAAAACCAAATCTTTGAAGATATGTTGCGTATGTATGTGATGGACCAATAGAATCATTGGGAAGAATTCTTGCCACTGGTAGAATTTTCATATAACAACAGTTATCAAAGCACCATTAACATGGCGCCTTTCACATTTCTTTATGGGCGACCGTGTCAGACGCGTTTGAGTTGTGATCGGCTTGAGGATAGGGTCCTGGTGGGAGAAGAATCAATCCAAGAAATGGAAGACCAAATTCAAACCATAAGACAAAGGATAAAGAAACTGCAGGATCGGTAGAGGATTTATGCCGATGCACATCGTGTCGACCATAGTTATGAAGTTGGCGATCGAGTCTTCTTGCGAGTGAAACCGCATAAGAGTTCGATCAAGTTTTGAAAGTGTGCTAAAATATCTCCTAGGTTCATGGGACCCTTCAAGATTGTGGAAAAGAAAGGGCTCATGGCCTATGGACTAGCCTTGCCTGATTCTTTGAGGCGTATGCACGATGTTTTTCACATATCTGTTTTGAGACATTATGTTAGTGATCCTACACATGTTATTGACATGAGTTCCTTGCAGGTATCAGATGAGGGTGTTCTCACGATGGAGCCAATCTACATCCTAGACCATTGCATTCGAAAACTACCACATCAAATAGTAGATCAGGTCAAGGTCCAGTGGGACAACTATAGTTCACACTCGATGACCTGGGAGGACGCATATAATATGCATAAGTAGTTTCCATTTTTCTTTGATAGCTAGATGTATGATATTGTGATACACTTTGTTTTGACACTTACATACTATGAAACTTCAGGACGAACTTTAAAACAAGAGGGGGTGTATGTAACATCCTACTCTTGCGCACATTGATCAGACTTAATCTTTGAGGACACTTGCATGCAAGTGATCCAGTGCATTACACAATTGGTATGTCACGATTTTAACCATGGTAAGTTAATAAACCTAGTGCCTAGAAAACTATGCCTCCTTAGGACCTAGGCGAGCTTAAAATGAATGATGAGATGAGTAAATTTTAATAACAAATTTTCCCTTAAGAACTGTCACCAAGACTAGTGAATTTAAAACCTAGGTCTAAGTAGAACCTTTGAACAAAAAAAAACTAATTAGACATGTAACAAGAAGGGGATAAAGAGAATTTAAGCATTAATAAATAAAGTAAAATTTTTAATGAAGGCTTAATTATTAAAAGGGGTTAATGGTTGTTTTTGTCTAAACTTGCTAATTCCTAACTTAGTTAAAAAGAAAAAAGGGAAACTTAAAGAAAAAGGGAAACTTAAAGAAAATGGGAAACTTAAAGAAAAAGGGGAATGTCTAACTTAGTAGGGAATCTAGCCTTTGGAACTTTCAATTTGCAAACTCAACTAGGCTTTAAGTAAGGCGTAATTCATTTAAGAAATGTAAGTGAATAAAGGGGACACCGAGGAGCGTTTTTAGGAACCCTTTAAGTGGGTGAGGGAAATAGGAAAATTTAATTAATTAATAAAATTGATTTTTTGGTGCAACTAAGGGATCAGGTGACATGTGTACGTCGGAGTTTTGTCCTAATTAAATTAATAAAAAAAAATATAATGAGGGTTTGGGAAACTAATCACTAGAAAAATCTATAAAAAGAATGGTGGAGGAGGTGTATTATCACGTCTGGTATGCGTAAGGTTACGCTGTCAGAATTTATCTTGACTTAAATTTTTTTGTGGGAGTTGGGGATACCGAGCTCGTACAATGAGTGGTAGCTCAACCTTGCGAAGAGAGTTGGGAAGCTAGAATTCTCTAGTATTGTGTGCGTGGCCCCTTTGAGACTCAGGGGGCTCAGGGGGAAGAAGAATACCCCTAGCGTTGGCTGGGAGGTACCGGTGAGGTCTCATCAGTTGGCAAGCTGAAGCAGGACAAAGCACGAGCATAGGACAGTAGCAGTGAAACGTTCTCCTTCACTCAAGGTACACACATCTAAATTTCACAATTTTTATTTAGTTGATTGTTTGTTGACTTACATCTATATGGTATGAAATTTTGGTTTCTTTCTCTGTGTTCCATTGTTTTGTATGGCTTTACGATTCGCCCAAGAGAGACTTCATCCTTCTGCGTTTATGGTCTCTATTGCACATAAAGTGCTCCTTGATTAATTATCTATAGTCCAATTTCCGGTAGCGTAGCAACCGTCATTCATTCCAATTGTCTTCTTGCTTTCATATATTCTTGTGACACATCAATAGTTGTGCCTGTCAGATTATTGCTTGATTTTTATAAACTATTGAATTGCGTTATTATAAACCCTACTTGTGTTTTTTCCATATGTCCTTGAATTGTGATTAAATGTTGGGTCGTGCTTCATTTTCATACCTGGAAGCATTATGTTTTTATAATATTTTATTGTGAATCAATTTTGGGACTGTGTATTGTTTTCATTTGGAATGATTGCTTTAAATTTGGGCCAGAACCTTAGCAGTGGATAGTCGGAGGGGGAATTCAATATTTTGGACTATGTTTTGGTTAATGTTTCATTTGTTTCCTGCATTTTTAATCCTTTAATGTGATATGAAAATATTCACGATTTTCCAATATTTAATGCTTAATGTGATCTGCATTAAAAAAAAAAAAAAATCATGCGATTTAATGTTGGGACTGTGAAGCGTTTTTATTCTGGAGTTGGTCTGATATGCTTGTGGCTAGGACAAGCACCAGACCTGACCTTGCCTGCATTTTTATCTTGATTTTTCTATGATTTGAATCCTTGGACTGTGTGTTGTTTTAATTCTTTCATTACTTCCTAGATTCGTTCAAGCAAGTGGAGACTTGTTATTCCGACGCCCAACATAAATTTATGATGATCTCTTGTAAATATTGTAATAAGTTATATATATATAGATTGATTAAGATTCAATGTATATAAAATTATGAAATTAGTCGAGTGATATTTGATGTATGCAATTTTTATAAACTTGATACGATCCTTACATAGTGAAAAGAAAAGACTACAAAATTCTAAAATCTGGGCGATATGGATGTTTCAATATTTTAAAATTGTATGTTTAACAAAAAAAAAAAAATCACTTGGTCAAATCTTGATTATTTCCTAAAAATAGAACTTCCCACTAAGCGATTTCATGTATACATTTATGATCAAAACTTTATCCATACGCAGATAACAATCCTGTGAACTGTACAACCATGCGTGGCACTGTCTGTTGGGTAGTTTCCCTGTTTTGAGTTAAAACGAGTTAAATATTCCTATATTTGCACCATTTTATAGAAACGATGACCCTGGAGAATTAACGCCTATGAAAGCTTGTTGGCCAGTGGTAGTTTCCTCGTCTTATTCATTCAGCAATTTCTAAGTTTTCTTTGGAAATACTTAATATTTTATCCGTTGGTTTAAACTTTAAACTTTTCGGCTGTCAGTGAAATTCTAACTCGCTGACAGTTGGAAAATTGATAATTCTAATCCCAAGATTCTGGGTTACATACGCCTAGATTTCAGTTAACCAGGATGATTACTTTTAAGGCCGCTACCATAGTATCTCCACCCAATCCTTTGCAGAGTTTATTTATGATTGTCAGAGTACTCTTATTAATGGAATGACCAGGTCGATATTTCAATACCACAACCCGTTATCACTGTCAATCCTTGTAGATTTTAAGTATACGGTCAGGAATTGTTTTATGTGTAAAACCTTTGAAAATCAATTAATTTGTTATTGAAAATAGTAAATATATTAATGGGTAATCCTAATTTAGTTTTAAATTAAATTTATTGGCAGAATTATTGGTCTCTAATTACTTCACATTTTTGAAGAAGCTTATTTGTTGTAGCAAATACTTAAGAGATGAACTCCAAGTGGTCGTTGACAAAATTTGTCTATTACCCATGATCTGAAACCGCCTTTTGTCTCTATGGACATATAATCCAAATTCATTGTATGCTCTTTCATTTCTTGTCCCTTGAAAAAATAGAACAAAATTGATTTTTTTTAGACTTTCTACTTGATGAACGACACCAGTTTGATATAAGTGACAACTTATTGTATCAGCTCCTAATGTTCTAGCTTCTTATATGAATGGAATGAAGGGAGTAGAGCATTTTATGTTTAAACTTTAAACTTTAAAGTGAGTCTATTATTGTTTGTTAAGTGTTATGGAAATGTGCAGGCGTATTTACATGGATGATGGTATAATACCAAAGTCTTTTCCCTTTTTGTGGTGTTTTGAGGGATGATGGGAGTTCACTTTAGATGTTGTATTTTTGCATACCCTAGTTAATGTCATTCGAGAGATTTAGTATTAATTTAATTTGAATGTTATGACATATCAATTTTAAAAAGGTGTTGTTTCAATGATCGTCATGATCCTTATTATAGTTAGATAATGATGGGTTGATTGTTAAATTATCTAAATTATTGTTGAAGCAATTTTATGTTTACTCGTGAAATCGTCAATAAATATTATGACTTGGATGACATTGAGTCAGGGTGTCTGATTCTTGGCCCCCTTCTTTTTACTCACAGTTTAAGAGTTGATATTCTTTGTGGGACTTTAGAACCCAAGAAGTAAAATTTATAGATGAGTTACTGGAATAATAACCCTTCAATGGAAGGTATTTGTTGCTTAAGGATGATTAGATGCTTTTACTTTTAGATGGTGAATGGTTACTTATGTTGTAAATTAGTTCTTACGATGATATATTTCCAATGATTTACATCTAGTCATTGTCCCAATTCAGTTGTATTGATTATAGTCACCCTGTATCCATTTTTGCTTGATTTTTAGAGCGTCTTCATCTAACAACATCATCTAATGTATGTCAGTGCAATTTGGATTTTAGGCACGTGGGATTTTATGTTTGGTTGAAGGTTTAGAATTATTTTGGTTGTGCGTGGGTCCCTAGTTCACACTTGTCGCAATGTGGTGATGTGATACATTATGATTGGGTCATTGTGCGTGTTGATCGATAAGCGCCTATGAAACCTGGCATAGGATCATGTGCCTCCCTATGGGGATCATTTTTTTCTTGTAAGTAAGGCTAGACTTGTTTTGTAACATCTATGTGTTGTCTCCTATTCCCCGGGAAGGTTCTATCTACTTGTGTCATTAAAGTTGTTGGGTAAAATCATGAAGATGGGTAACACGTCAAATTGAACGGAGCCTTGACAACGCCCTCGAAATTCATGTATAATGTTTTTCAGATGAATTATTTTCCTGTGGTAAGCATATTTCGGCTGAAACGTTTATTTTTAACAGATTCCATTAAAAACTAGGTTTCGGCCGAAAGGTTATTTCGGCCGAAAACATGAAGTTGGGACTGAAAACAAAAACTAGAGAATTACCCAAAGCTTACTTAAACATTGGAGGTTGTGGACTCCTGCAAATACTAAGAATTTGGTTTCAAAAATGACACGAGCATTTCCAAAATTGAATCTACTTTCAATTCCTATAATTTGTTTTCATTTTATTTATTTTTATCTAATTTTATTTAATTTTTAAAAAAAATCACTACATAATATTTTCAACAGACATTATGATTCGGTGAAATGAAATATCGGTATCTCTAAAAATATGTAGTGAAAAATTTAGAAAAAAATATATTCATAATCCTTAAATTGTTCTTTTCAAAAGGGTATATTTAGATTTTAGTTTTAAGTAAAAATTAAGATAGATACAAGGTGTAGAAAAACATGTGTTTAACATCTGCAACGTTTTCAGCTTGGTCAACTTAAAAAAATTCTAGAAATTATAATATTCATCCGTTAGATTCAAAATTATAGTCATAATAAAATAGAGTTTTTGTAGATTGTTGCAGTATATTTTGTTTCTTAAAAACATAAGTTTAATAATAGATACATTGTTGTAGAAAAAAGTTACTCATTATCATTCCTTTCATGTTTAAGGAACATACTCTTAAACAATTGTCAAATTGACATATCAAATCGTGATAAAAAAAAATTGAAAAATAGTCATTGAAAAGATAAAAAAATTCTTCACAATCTTTGTTTTTACTGTAAAGTGAAATTCTAAATAAAAAAAATACTTTTGTATGCTGGAAGTTGAAGAACTTGTGAAAATCCAATTTTTTTTCTCATAAAACAAGCAAAAGTGTAACCCATCTTCATGATTTCACCCTGTTGCGTTTGGATTGATTGATGTTGCTTTTAGCTTAGTAGGCATGGTATTGTTTGTGTTGGGCAAGATGTAGACACCTCCTTGTTCCTCAGAACGGTCTCCAGCCTTGAGACCTTAAATGGTCAAAATCGATGGGAACTTGGGCTTGAGCGTTTCTTATGTGTCCTGAAGGTCCTAACCTTGCAGGGTAGGACGGGCGGCTAGTCGTTTTTATTTTTCGTTTGATTGATTGTCGTATGTTTCTTCCATCTACTTGATGTGCTAGTATGCTAGGTCATTATGTTTGTTTGTTTCCTGAATTGCATGCATTGTGTTCATCGTCGAGTTGCGTTGATTTACTGTTTTTCATTATTAATTCCTACATAAAAAAAATAAACATATTGCATTGGTTATGTGCCACATGTTGTCATAACAACGGGGGTATTTACAACAACCATGTGTATTACAGAGAATCTATCTTTTGATAGAATGCTTAAATTGCAGCCAAATTAATTGTAGTATATGTAGAGTGGCAATATAATTTCATATTTCGGTCATAATAGAGATTCCAATCAATATTGAGGTAGTTATGGTGATTTCAAATGTGTTTGCTCAAAATCCTTGCTACACAAAGGAACTCTATTCAAAAGTAATATATTTCTTCAAAACATTAGTTTTATTTTCATGCTATATCAAAAATGATGTATTTTTCAAGGAAATCTAATGGTCCTAATATTGAAGAATACATAAAGGATTGTAAGAAACAATCCCCTATCACATGGAGAATATTTTTATAAAAATATATAATGGATGACATTGGAATATGGGGGGACTGATATGGACTTAAATATGAAGAGAGAAAGGCACATTTAGATAAATAATATGATAAATTCTTTTTAGAGAGTTGATCACATGTTGTGAAGAAGGATAATGAGAGCATCAAGGTATTATTTGTAGGTGTGAACTCTCTATTACATGATGGTGGATATATTTGGTGAGAGGTCATTATTTATATTAACCCTATCTAAAAGGAAAATTTCACCAATGTTGTTTTGGAAAAAAAAAATCAAGTACCTACAAAGCATATTGAAAGAGAACAAGTTGAGGGTGAGAATGTTCAAATTTCTAAATATTTAAAGATTACTATGGATAAATATGCTTTTCATTCATATTTTCATGTAATATATATCGATGATGTGTATGTTTCTCTTAGATATCCTTGCATGGAATAAATTGGTACAATTAATATTAATGTGAAAAATATGCTTATCACGGTTTGGTAGAAGAAAAATAAAATAAAATTGAGGGATATTTCTCTTACTAAACAAGAAGGAATTAAGGTGGCACTTGAAATAGATATTGTATGGAAAATAATTATATTACCAATAGTGACATCATATGAAGAGTCTAAGGTTGAATCAAATAAGTGTTTATAAAACAACACAAAGAAAATCTCTAAGAAGGGAATAAAAATGAAAAAAAATCTACAAAGCTACATTCCTCAAAGAAAATACATGTTGAAGAGTCAAAGATAGAAAAACCAATAGTTAGAGTTTCTCATGTTGAAGGGTAAAATAAAAAATAACCAATAGCTAAAGTTGTTGCATATTTCTACCAACAACAACTTGAGAAACAACAATCATCAAGGCAAGTTCTAAGAATAATCAAACTTACTAAGGACCAACATGGAACTAGAAAGGAAACTAGTATAGAGGTACATGGAGGACTAAAATCAATGCATGGAGATACTCAAGAAGGACATGGAATACATGGAACCAATAGAGCATGGAAGATTCAAGATCAAGGTGGAAAGGTCAAAGTTGGACCCCATGTCCACATTTCACTATGATGGATATATTATTTTTCTTAGTACTAGTTGAATATATTGCTTAACATATCATATTATATGGCTTCCATTCATTTTTTCAAGACAAAACATGCAAAAGGGAATGGAATGTAATGCACCTAGGGAGGATAATATGGTGGCCTACCTGAGGAGGTACCCAAGAGAAATAATGAATGTAATGTGGAAAAAAATAGGGAGTGGTCCCCCTTAGTAATTGGTGGGTAATAAATATGACAACTAGGTAGTGAAAATGAATAATATAATAATTTTGGGTAGTTAGAATAGACCCAAAGTAATACTTCATGACGTTAAATAGATCCTTTTTGGCTGAATATGTATATGCGTTTTCCTATTTTTAAGAGTTTTTGAAGAACTTTTGTGTCAAATCGCTATGATTCACACCAGGTATGAACAATTCATGTTTTGTGATTATTTTGAGTATAAATCAACATGTTTTTATGATCCTAGGAAACTAATTCGTGTTTTGTGTGTCACAGGGAAAAATCACAGCTTGTTTTTGCATCCGACACTCTATCCTGCACAAAAACCATGGGCGATTTGGTGGTTAGCATATTCGCGGCCAGCGATGGGGAAATCAAAGACATGGGTTTTGCTTGTGCTCGTGGCCTCCAACTACTGAGCTTCTGACAACTCGATTTGGGTTACACTAGGTGTTTATTGGCCCACTTAGTTTCTAGAAGCCACCGGCGGTTAAAACACATTTAATGTAATTTGTTGTTTTTAGAGGAGGTCGACCCTCCTAGTGGTTGAACTCTCAACTTGTAAATCTATAAATACCACCTCAGTGGTCAGACAAAGAGTTAAAGGGATAAAATAGACAGTTCAACTCTGTTTTGTTATTTTTCATACATTTTGCTAAAAACTGTGTAAAGACTGCATTTTGGGTTTTAATGGTGAATTCATGTTGTTGAAGCTCGTGGTTCACCTTTGAAGAGTAGCCACAACTTGCTAGGGGGCCCACCAACAGTCTGGGTGAATATTTAGTTAATATGCTAGTAGATTTGAGTAGTGTAATCATCATTTTGTCTATTTCTTGTACATGAGTTTTATTCTCTTTATTTTCTATATAAATTGTTGTTTATTATTTAATTGTCTTCGTTCAGTTTTTCAGGTTATTGTGGAGGCTAGTGTTAATATGAAATGATATTTTAGTTGATAGGAAATGAACTTCCAAGTTCTTAGCTACTAACCCTGTGTAATTAGATGATAGATAGGTTTTCTTTATGCTGAAATAGTGTATAAAAACAGAGTTAAAATAGAGTTTATAGTTTAGGGTTTCTTTGGCAAGCTTCGGTGGATGGATAGTGTTAGTTATAGTTTCTAATTTTCATTTTGTTTATCTAATTGCTATTTAAATTTTCTTATCTAGTTGTTATGTAGTTTTCTTATTTAATTTCTTGTCTCATATTGTTTTAAGAGTATTTCCTCATCTGCAATTTAATTTGTTAAAATAAAATTAGTCTAATTTATTTCATGCAATTTTGTTACATCAAGATTTGCCTCACCATTGCTATCTTGCACAGAGTGCCTTTTTCCATTTCCCTATGCATGCTTATCATCCATTTTTGATAAATCCAGAGATAAAAATATAGATTTTTCCACATATGCGTGCCCTATGAGCTATACAGCAAGTGTATACGCAGGCTGCTCCACTACAGCTCGCGTACATCAAGATTTGTGCAAGAAAATACAAAAATGGAGTTGAGTTTCCATGTAATGATAAGAGATCTCTGATCCTTGGCCTTCCATATACTGGAAACGTTTTGAATTGGCCCTTCAGTTGCATTTTGAAGACTATAAGAGCACAATTTCGTGCTATGGAAAACATGACAAAGCATTCAACTTTGAGATCAAAGTTACTCTGGAGAAATTACTTCATATTGAGTCTGCACCCCTTTGTCTCTCAAGTCTGAACACAATGTTCATCCCCCAAGCTCTTTCCGTATTGTTGAGAGAACCTCATTGTCTCTCTCCTTTGAGATTTCCTTTGGTGAAGTATTGAAGTGGTGGAAGCCCAGTTGGAAGGAACTTGGTTTCTTGGTTTTGAACCATGCTGACATAGAAATCTGTAATGTTGACACTTCTGTTGATCAAATATTAATAGAAATACTCATTTCCCGTCCTATTGGTATCATGCAAATATATGATTATTATCCATGGGCATATTTGTAATGTTTATTAATGGATTATGTTATCTAATGTTTTAACCCCTTTACATTATCACTATATACTTGCTTTGCTTGTTTGTTGAGAACTTATTGCAGGTATAAAGCTTAGGGTCAGAGTGCTCAATGGTGGAACATCATCAAAAGTTGGATCGAGGTAGGCCTCTTTCTTATCTTTCACATTAGTTTATATAGAATAGAATGGAATTGAGTTGATTTCTGTAGTCATACATGTCTCTTATGGTTTACCCTTGGCCATAGAGATTTCTTCCCTCGTAACAGAATTGGTGACTCCGCTGGGGATAGATCTTCCTTCTAAGGGTTGAAGTACTTTTTATTCTTGCATCGCTCTTTTTCCTTTGTGTTTCTTGTCATATCACTGCTTGGCAAATTCTATTCACTCTGAGTCTGAGTTTTCAGCCTTTTTTCCCTTGCCTGGCCTTGTTTTAAAGCCTGCATGCTCCTTTTTCCTTGACATTCGCATACACAAGTATGTTGTCTCTCTCCAAGATGCGTATATATGAACTATTCTCCTGAATAGTCGCGTATACCAATTTTCCTTGCTTGTTTTCTTGGTTTAGTGACTGTTGGCTGAGTTTTGATGGTTGTTGAGCTTCTCTGGATTGACAGGAAGGCCATTGGGAGTTGAATGTATGGGTGTAGTCTTTCTCATTGTTTTTCATTTTTTGGTTTGTCCTTGAACCCTGGGTTGTTTGCTTGGGTGCTTGGTATTCTTCTTGATTTATTATGTTTATACACAGTAGAATTTATATATCAGGTCGTTTTTTAGTCCATGCATTTTCTCTTTAATATATTGAAAATACAAAAAAAATAGGCATTTTTCATTAGTTAACGTTTTTTGTCTTTAAACCTTTATCATTAGCTTAGTGAATTTAGCGAAAGATTGCATTTTACTTCTGAATTGCAGAGTTGAAATTGAAAATTGCACTGTTTTTATTAGCATATCATTCATTGAAAAGTTAAATATAGACTTTGCATTATATTCATATTCATCTTCTTGCAGAGTCATAACATCATGAGTTTCACTTCCATTCCCTTTTGACTAATCACGGCCAATAAAATTTACGCTTTAAACTAAAATTGATTAGTCACGATTTTATTTCTAGGGTGCACAAACTAGCCTATGATTTAGTGCCTTGGAATAGGATTTTGTGAGTAAACTTCTCCAAGGAAATTAAATCGACATATGTGTCTGAGATATGGTGTTGAGAATTCCATTGTCTAATTGGTAATATCAGGAGGCTCCACTCACACCAGAGTTAATCACGAGGTCGTGCGAAGTTAGTTGAAGGGATAACCCTGGGATACTCACCTAGCGTTATAGATATTTCTGTGGATTTATTCGTATTTGAGGATCTAGCTAGTACCCATACCTCTATGAGAGGCGATGCTTTAAAGGTTTTGGGCTTTGCTACCCTTCCCATATGGTGACTCGGACTTACAACTACGTTAGTTATACGATGGTTTATTAGTTTCTTGACTTAGGCATCTCATAGGTTACTTGCAGGGGTTATTTTGCTTGTATCCTAGGTTAGATAGAGGTCGGACAACACACGGACTTTATGGAGGATTACCCCTCTAGGGGGATCTGACTAACTGGTTGTTAATCCCACAAGGGCCTCTATAACTAATTATGTTACGTCCAAAATTTAGTGGGGAGTCTCAAGTCTCTCTTAAATGAGGCATGCCTTATTTAGCAAGGGAGGCCACTCAGCCACTTTAGCCCATTTGCATGCATATTGGTGGTTTGAATTTTTGGTATGCTCTTTGATTA
>JASDQU011440816.1:0-14510 GCA_032191745.1 Picea mariana | reverse complement strand
CTTCTGCTTCAGTAATTCCCTTCGGATTCAGTTTTGGCTTAATGTTAAAATTTATTCTGACTTGCTTGGCCACGAAGAATATTAAGGGTAAATGGTTCCTTTCTAGGTTTACACTCAATAGGCGGAACGAGTGATGGAAGGCACCGATGCATTGAATCTAATCACCATCCAAACGCACCACCGTGGGGCTCAAATCTGTGGTGACAAGGCACCAATGACTAAGTGAATATAACAACACAAAGGGGGGTGGGGGTTGTATTTTCGGGAAGCATCCTACAACTGTGTTCAGGGTTTGATCAATAGGGACGGTCGTGGTATCCATTCATCCAAGGGTTCATGCGATGGAAGTGTTTCCTTCAATTAATTTTTGGGTGACCCAAGGCTTAGAAAAAAAAAACGTCCTCGTTCGCATTTAAAATGCCTCCATGATTAAAACAATTTAAAAAAAATGGGGTTGTTGCGCGAGAAGGTCTACGAGATGTGAAACGTTGAAGGTAGTGTTGTGGCTTAAGGTGGGGCTTGAAGTCACTAAAGGATAGAAATAAAATTATAAAGGATTCGATGACTTATCCTACCTCGATCTAAATCGTTCGATCCATGCATAATAAATTCAAAGCACAAGAATTACAACATATAAATAAGTGGCAGCACCAAATTCAATAACGGTACATAAAATGTAGAGAAAGTGGACTCTCCCCCTCCGTTTTAAAAACTCTAAATACCGCATGGTTGAAAGGAATATATCAATAGTAAGAATGGTAATATAATGGGAAATCGAGGAAGGTGAAGAATGCCATGCACAACTCAAATAACCTGATCTTTGCATTACTATTCACAGTATTAATTTAACAATTCGAGAACCAATAATGAAATCAATAATATTCCTAGTGCCACAATGAAATAACTAAATGTTCAATTACTGCAACCAGAAGAGCCTTGTTGTGATGTCTCTCCCTTGGATGGCATTGCGCAATACCTGTCTCCTTCACCTGCTAATCAAGGACTTCACCGGTACCTCCCAGCCAACGCTAGGATACTCTTCTTCCCCCGTAACCCCCTGAGCCGCAAAGGGGCCATGCACACACACAACCAAAAATCCTCTAGCTCCCAGCTTGCCTCGCAAGGTAGAGCCACCACTCTCTCTCAAGCTGGGTATCCCAACTCTCACAAGTAAAACTAGTCAAAAATCCTGCAGCATAACTTTACCCATAACCAGTCTGATCCATTTCTCATCTAGGCCATTTGTTTTATAGAATTTCTCCATGACACATCCCCACTTGCACAATTAATTCACTTTTTAATTAATTAATTTAGAATTATTTCCCCCATACACTTGTCACTCTTTCCCTTAGTTGCACAAGTAAATCCACAATTCATTTCAATTAAATTCAATTTCCCTCACCTCTCCTAAAAGTGCTCCTTAAATCACTCCTAATTGTCTTTTTATTCCCCTTATTCCCAATTAATGATTAATGCTTTACTAATTCTAAGTTGATTTAAAATATGATTCTTCTCTAGTTAGACTAGTGTTGACTAGACTCTAGATTCCTTTCTATGCATACACATTCTCTCCTCTTTGTTTTCTTTCTTATTTTAAAAAATTCCCTTTTAATAATTTCTTACACATATGTGCCTTAAATCAAATCATTAGGATTGATTCATTTTACTTAATTCTTGTATTTATTTACCTCATTCCCCTTTTGATTTAGTTATTAATACCAATTTAGCTTCTTTACAAAACTTAGACTTAGGCTTAATTAAATTTTATTTGAAAAGGCTTAGACTCTTATAGGGATTTATAATTAATAATTTACTCATTAATTAATTATTTTAAATTCGACAATGTCAAATTAATTTATCGTTTTTTATGCCACCTAGATTTGTTGACTCAGGTTTCCTTTTAAATCACACGACGTGCCCTTCAAGACGCACTCCCGTGCATCCAAGGGTGCCACTTGCCTTTTGACTGGTTTTGGTAGCTGTCCAACCCTTGGAGTCAACACTCCATTCAGGCGACCTTGTGAGAGACTAAGGGCTTCTAAGGAATAAGGACCCTGCATAAATCTTCATGAGAAACTGTCTAAGTCTGCCCTCATAGCATCGTAGATCTCTCGAACTAGGTGATCGTTAACCTACAATTCAAGCCACAACGAGAGTTCTAGTAGGTTGTGACAGTGGCTCTGCCACACCTCTCCCTCAATATCTGGTCTATGTGCATGACCCCTTTACTCCTTATGTGAGTCAGATTAGAAAGCAATCGTCAACCTACATCCATCAACGAAACACTGTCAATGATCCATATAAAAAATCATGCTATAATCGATCATATGTCACATATGCATAATGGAATACTCAAACCAATACAATCCACTCCCTGACTCAATTTGGAGCCCAAGGAGGTCCATTGATGCCATCGACATCCACACTCTGTCAAAGTCCTGCACACTTATGGAAAACTTGTCAATAGCATCTGTCAATACATATATCTCAAATTACGTTAAATCACAACCCATCAATATCATCATATGAAATCCATAATCGAAACATATAACATTGTACTATAACTAGATCACTTTCACGCAAGTGTCCTCCAAGAATAAGTCAATAACGTGTGCTCGCAAGAGCGGGATGATTCATACACCCCCTATTTTTTTAAACTTCATCCCGAAGTTGTACAGTATATAAAATGTAGTAATAAAAGTATCTGACAAGATCAATATGTCTAATCTATCAAATAAGTAAGGAAGCTGCTGGCACATATCATACGCGTCCTCCCAGGTGGCCGAGTGTGGACTATAATTGTCTCACTAGACCTTGACCTGATTGACTGTTCGACCTCATAGCTATTGAATGTGATGGTCCAAAATTCGGATTAGCTTTGCTGTGAGTGCACCCTCGCCTGACACCTTCAAGGAACTCATGTCAATCAAATGAAAAACATCATGCATATGCCTCAAGGAATTAGGCAGGGCCAGTCGATAGGCCACGAGTCCTTTCCTTTCCTTAACTTTGAAAGGTCCTACAAACCTAGGAGAGAGTTTAGCACCCTTTCCAAAATTGATCGAACTTCTGTGTGGTTTCACCCGCAAGAAAACTCGATCGCCAACTTCATAATTGCGGTCGATGCAATGCGCATTATCATAAATCTTTTTCCAATATTGCACCTCTTAATCCTTTGTCTTATCGTTTGCATTTGTTTTTCCATTTCTTGGATCACTTCGGGTCCAACCCAGACTCTATCCTCAAGTCGATCCCATCTCAATGGCGTCCAACTGGTCGACCATAAAGAAACTCAAACAGTGCCATCTTAATGGTACTTTGGTAACTGTTGTTGTATGCAAACTCTACCGATGGCAAGAACTCTTCCCAACACCTCTGCTGGTCCGTTACATACATACACAACATATCTTCCAAAATTTGGTTTGTTCTTTATGTTTTCCCGTCGGTCTCATGGTGATACACTATACTAAAGTTAAATTGCGTTCCCAAGGCCTCTTGGAAACTGGTCCAAAAATGTCATGTAAACATCGATCCTCTATCATATATGATCCTTTTTGGCATGCCATGCAATATCACAATCTCGTTGACGAAAAATTTAGCTATGTCTGGCGCCTGATACATTGTACGCACATGAATAAAATGTGCATTCTTCGTTAGAGTGTCAACTACCCCGAAAATCAAGTTGTGCCTCCTTACCGTCAACAACAATCCAAAAATAATGTCCATCAAAATGACCTCCCATTTCGATTCCAGAATAACGTGTGGCTGTAATAATCCTACCGGATGTCTATGCTCAGCTTTCACCTGCTGACATTCCAGACATCTCGCCACGTAGCTAACTATGTTTGCTTTCATTCCCTTCCAGAAGAATAAAGACTTAAGATCTCCCCTCATCTTCGTGACTCCCGAATAATCCATGTACAATGCTCTATGACCTTCGCTTAAGATAAACTTATCAATTCATTGTTAGGAGGTACGTAAATCCTGTTATTATACCTTATTGATCCGTCATTGTCCAATGTATAACCTCCAAACTTTGGTACCATCATGGTGTCGCGTCCGACATTTTCCTTAACCTCTTTATAACAATGATCGTCGAATTGTATAGTTAGAATATTTTCTTGAAGATTCATCCGAAGAGGTATCACCGAGAATATGCATGGTCTCTGACTCAATGCATATGCCACTCACTTCACCATTCCCTTTATGTAAGTAATCTCGAAATCATATTCGCTAAGTA
Source organism: Picea mariana (assembly GCA_032191745.1). Taxonomy (NCBI): domain Eukaryota; kingdom Viridiplantae; phylum Streptophyta; class Pinopsida; order Pinales; family Pinaceae; genus Picea; species Picea mariana. The sequence goes on along the minus strand of JASDQU011440816.1, from coordinate 10,270 downwards.
ACTCTGACCAACGCCTTTATCGTGCGTTCAAGTCACTCTGCGTAAAGATGTGCTACAATCCACAATGCTCTATTTTTAGTTCAAATTTCCATCCAATCAGATAGTGTCTCCACACTCTCAAGGCATACACAATGGCCAATAACTCCAAATCATGTGTTGTGTTGTTCTCCTCATGCTTTCTTAATTTCCTCGAGATGTAAGTGATCACTCGATCGTCTTGCATCATACTCCGCCTAAACCTTCCTTGGACGTGTCTGTGCATCGAATAATTCCTTGTCTGTGTCGAGGACTTATATTATCTGTGCTATCATCAACAATTCCTTGAGCCTTCGAAATGATTCCGTGCATTTCTCGGTCCATAAAAACTTCTTGTTTTTCTTTTGCAATTCCGTGATAAGATTTGTTATCTTCAAAAAACCTTTGACGAACCATCGGTAATATCCTGCTAATCCCATAAAGTTGCGTACTTCAGGTACGTTTGTCGGCGTAGGCCATTGCATAATAGCCTCTACATTGGCTGGATCCGTAACGATGCCTTCGTCGAATATAACATGCCCTAAGTAATGAATCCTTGACTAGTAAAAAGAACATTTTGACAGTTTCTCATATAATTTGTTTTTCCGTAAACACTATCGTACCAAGCGTAGATGATCTTCATGTTCTTATGTCATCCGAGAATGTACCAGTATATCATAATGAATACTTGAGAAAACTTGTCCAAGTATTCGCGAAACACCCCATCCATCAAACTCATGTACACCCTTGGGGCGTTTTGTTAGTCCAAATGGAAAAATCGCAAACTCATAGTGTCTGAACCTCATCTTGAATGCGGTCTTAGGAATATATTCCTCTTTAATTCGTAACTGGTGATACCCCGATCTCAAGTCTATCTTGGAAAACAACATTGCACCTTTCATTTGATAAAAAAAATCATCTATTCTTGGAAATGGATACTGGTTCTCGATCATCGTCTTGTTCAATTGACGGTAGTCAATACAAAGTCTCCACGACCCATCTTTCTTTTTTATGAAAATAACAGGCGCACCCCAAGGCGAACACTCAGACGTATAAGTCCCAAGTCCAACAACTCCTTCAGTTTCATTTTCAACTCCTGTAACTCAGGTGTTGACATCCGATAAGGCGTTCTTGCTATCAGTTCAGTTCCAGGTTCTAGGTCGATGGTAAACTCCAAATCCCTTTCAGGCGGAAAACCTGGTAATTCTCTTGGAAACACTTCAGAAAACTCTCATACTACTGGAAGGTTTTCTAATCCTTTCGCCTCGCCCCTTTCGTTTAGTGCTAAGATTACATATAACTTACATCCCTTGCGCAAGCTCTTCCGTAGCTGTAGGGAAGAAATTAACCTCAAAGACACTCCCTGGTTTCTTCCTACGAACACTCTTCTCTGTCCCTCATCATCGGTCAAACTCAACTGCTTTGTCTTATAGTTGAGTATCGCATCATGTGATTCCAACCAGTCTATACCAATCACGATGTCATAATATCCTAAGCTCGTGACATATAGGTTGGTCGTTGTTACAAAACCTCCCAAGTTAATGCGACAGTCTGTAACCCTTCCTCCAACCTTTTGTTTGGCACCCGAAGCCATTTATACGTAACTAAAATCGTCTTGCTCGACTACCTTTACCTTAATTATTTTTATCGCTGCACTAGAAATAAATCTCTTTGTAGCACCGAGATCTATCAAAATACTAAAAGTTTGGTCAGTGATGGTACCTGACGTCTCGAGCACAGTGGAATGGTGCTTGGCTTGGCGGTTATTCAATGTTGTATGAATCCTATGGGCCTTGCCCAAATATCCAATGATAGTGTGTCCTATTGACGCAAACGCTCTGGCCTTCTCAACTGGACAGTCTCGCTGGTAGTGGGGCTCTGCACTTGTCGAACACCCGGTCTTCGGTCTAGTACTCATGGTCCCCTAAGTAGAAGCTGTTGGCCTACTAATATGAGCTCTAGGCCTGTTCTGCTGAACAGGCCTAAACTGCTGCTGCTGCGGGCGACACTGCTACTGATGTCGTCTATCCAGTTGATCTTGCAGGAGTCCTTCCATGACCCCCACTGGTCAGCTCTTCCTCAAATATGAGGGCCTTCTGGACTGTATCATGCAATGTCTGATCCATTAGGATCATCACCTTCACACAAACATTGGAGTTAAGGCTGAACACAAACTTGTTGACCTTCAGATTCTTCGTGTTCAGATGCGGGGCGTACCAAAGTAGCTCCATAAATCTGGCCTCATACTATGGCATCGTATGACCACCTTGTCATAAGTTGTTGAACTCATTGAGTTGGTGCTCAATGAATGCCTATGACAAATACCTCTCCTGGAATCACTCCTCGAACAATTCCCATGACATGTCTTCGACGACCATGTTTAGTTGCGGTAGGAGTGTCTTCCACCAAAGAAGAGCACTCCCCTTCGGCTGAAAGACAGCCATGCGAAAATTCATGTTGGAGGTATAATCACGAAGTGCAAAGCACATTGCCATGTTCTCCAACCATTCCTTGACGACTGAGTCGTCCGTGGCACCCATGAACTTGGGAAACTTAACCTTATCGAGTTCTCTGTGAATGCTACCACTGCTAGTTGGAGAGCGCTGTGAACCCTCATTGGGTATAGGTGCCTTGGCCTCAACTCTATCCAGTCGGTTAATTAAGGCCTCTGACATCCTCTGAAAGGGCCTCATCAAACCAACCACATCCCCCACAACAATCTGCTCCTGTCCAATGATTTGTTCTTCTCCTTGAGGGTTAGACCTCTCTGGCGTGGATGCTACTAGAGGCGTCACACTCCTACCCTAGCACCACGTCGTCTACCTCCACATCGTCCTCTAACCATAATTAATGCATGAACACATTTCAATTTTAAATTAGCGATAAGTCATTAATCAAGTATTTAATATAGTGGAAGGCATAATGATCCCAAGTCGCGGGATTGAACTTGCTCTGATACCATATGTAACGCCCCCTCCCTTTATGACAACAAAAGGAAGTACAATAGGTAATTTTTTTTGTTTATTAGGATAAATAACCGTCACACATAATCGATAACATTGCAAGCGACACATCATCATGACTAATAACGACACAATCACGACATCAACATAATTAATAATGGCACAATCTACACATCATCATAACAATAACGAAGCATCATCAACAAGTTAAGATAATCAAATAGCGAGACGATTCAACACATCATGATCAACTGAAGAAAAATACAGATAACTAATTGTTACACATTATTTTTGTCATCCCTATGACCGTTAATGATGTAAACCTATCTGTTGCCTTCAGAAGGGTCAGTGGCCTGAGTTCCTGAAGAGAGAAGGGAGAAGAACTTTTCCTTAGAAAAGAAGTTGCATTTTCCTTTGTAAAAACCCTATTAAAAAGGAAGTTTGCAGGCTGCATTATAGCTAGGGTGCGAGAATGCCTGATTCTCGCAGGCTGCATCATAGCTAGGTCGCGAGGAGTTCGCAGTCTGCTCTATAGGCAGGGTGCGAGAATGCCTACACGTGGGAAAAATGAGTGTTTTTTTGAATCTTCTAGAAGGAGAAACTTCCATGGTGAGGTGGCATCCGAATGGTTTGGATCTTACTCGCTTTCATGATTTAGTGGGATCATCCTAACCTCCTCATCTTATCCTCTTCAGCTTATAAAAGGAGAGGAGTTCTCATGGAGAAGGGCTAAGTTGGATTTGGCTTGGAATTATTAGCTTGGTTGGAGTGTCTTTGAGTTTTGCCTTTGTCAAGATAGATTGTGAATATTATCAGGTCTATGCTTTTAGAATTCTTGGAGTGGAAGTGTGTGGGGAATGAAGGATAGTTGGAAGGGACCTTACGACATCAAGGTCATGGTTGTAATCTCTCTTTCACATTTAGTATGATACAGTAATATGATTCTTTCCTATAAAGCTTGTTGTGTTCTATTGTATGATTCCTTGATCACATACATAGGTTTATATTGAGTTCATGCTATTACTATCACTTTGGTTGATTGCATTCTTTTGTAGGTTCATCGTTGTATGAGCGCAGTAACGGAGCTAGGATGGCGATGGTGAGAGGAAGCGACATTTAAATGGTATGTCACCTATCTCTCTTTAGTTAGTAAATTCAATATTTAAAACTTAAGGAAAGCGTCATGTTCTAGTGTGTTTTGTTNCTAGATCTAGGTGGATATAGGGAGATCAGTTAGTGTCCGCACCTACCGATTTATTCGATAACACTAATAAACCATGTCATTGAACATTTAAGAACTACCCACCCAACCTATCCTGCATGGTTAAGACCTCCAGGACACATAAGCAACGCTCAAGCCCAGGATTCATCCGATAGATTTTTGACCACTTAAGGTCTCAGGGCTGGGGACTGTTCTGAGGAACAAGGAGGTGTCTAAATCCCATAACTCAATCACATGCTGCTACTCTACCTAGAATATCAACATACTTAATCATCAATTCATCAAGTGCAAATGATAAACTACTCTACCTAAAAATTATTTCAAGCAACAATTGAGCGTGATGAGAAAGAGGCTTTACATAAGAATAATAAATCAAGAGCACAATACAATTTGATCTTATAAATCTTAACTATACATCTTCGTCTTAAATCTTGGGAGCTTACAAGAACCAGGGGAGTATTAACAATAACTTAACCCAATTTTCATCCTCCCTATACACAGATGGATTTAGAGACTAAAAACCCTTTATAAGAATTCAAGAAGTCTAAATCTTATTTAACCATCAAATAAAGTTCAAGAACTAATTTACATTACTATTACAAGGAGCCACAAGAGGATCGAAACTTATTTTAAGCAATACACACAATTTTAAAGTTACCATTCATTATGTGTCCCCTTTATAACTATAAAAATAATTCAAAATTAACATAGATGTATAAATAAAACTGCTTACAATCCATTGAGGGAATGAAGAATGGCCCAACTTAACAAGTAATAAGTAAAGAAATCAACTGCATTGGGTATTCGGTTATAAGGAACCCTAAATAAGAACAACTTCCTTAACAATCACATAGTGTTTCAATCTAATTCCTTAATTCTTGGTCAAACCTTTAAGGGACTAGAATTCAAATTCGGTTAAAATAATAGGGTCGACATGAAATTCCTGGGGCATTCACGCCACAAGGAGGATCCTTGATCTCTTAAGGAAAATCGGTCCACTGGTAACCACCCAACAAGTCGAGAAAGAATAACTTACCCCTTGCAGTTAATTAACGTTCACCCAAGTCAAGTACGCGATTAAAAGATAAGAATATCAATTTATTGATAAGTGGTAACCAAGGTTTGATTTAATTGTGCAAGTAAATCCATAAGTGAATAGACAATAGAAATAACTCTAGGACTGCCAGTGATGTGGCATTGAATAGGTGTACACTAATGGTTAACTTTTAAGAGACAGGTAAAATAATAAGGTAGAGGCTACCGACGTAGTGGAATCAAGTAAAATTAATGGTTCGTTCTAGTTCTAGTTAGAGGCATTCGACCTCTGAGATCCTTGATTAATTTAAATGTGGCGATGAATGAAAATTTTAGAGAACCAACGATGCATTCTTTATCAACTATTCGAGGTTTGACAACTCAGCGAATGCTAAAGGTTGAGGCAACATTTAAGGGAGAAATCACACACATGTTTACAATGCACCCGAGTCCCCTTTCTAAAGGCCAACTTGACAACAAAATTTATTTTTAGCAAATCGCAACTCCAGATAAACGAGTTCCACTTCAGAAGCTGAGAATGGACGCGCACATGTGCAATAAGTTCAGTTGTATCCAGGGGGGATTTCCCATCTAAAAATTCACAGGGAACTCGATTTCGTCTTCCGCTTTAGTAATTCCTTTCGGATTCAGTTTTGGATTAACGTTAAAATTTATTCTGACTTACTTGGCCACGAAGAATACTAAGGGTAAATGGTTCCTTTCTAGGTTTATGCTCAAGAGGCGAAACGGGTGACGGAAGGCACCGATGCATTGAATATAACCACCATCCAGGTGCACCAACGTGGGGCTCGAATCCGTGGTGATAAGGAACCAATGACTAAGCGAAGATAAAAACACAAAGGGGGGGTTGCATTTTCAGGAAGCATCCTACAACTGTGTTCAAGGTTCGATCAATAGGTACAATCATGGTATCCATTCATCCAAGGGTTCCTGCGATGACAATTTTTCCTTCAATTAAGTGTTGGGAGAACCAAAGTTTAGGAAAAAAGACTATGTCCTTGTTCGCATTTAAATTTCCAGCGGGATTAAAACAATTTAAAAAAATGGGGTTGCTGCGCGAGAAGGTTTGCGAGCTGTAAAACGTTGAAGGTAGTGTTGTGGCTTAAGGCGAGGCTTCAAGTCGTTGAAGGATAGAGATAAAATTATAAAGGATTCACCGACTTATCCTACCCTGATCTAAATCGTTCGATCCATGCGTAATAAATTCGAAGCACAATAATTACAACATATAATTGAGTGGCAGCACCAAATTCAATAGAGGTACAAAAAACATAGAGAAAGTGGACTCTCCCCCTCCCTTTAAAAAACTCTAAATACTGCATGGTTGAAAGGAAGATATCAATAGTAAGAATGGTAATATAATGGGAAATCGAGGAAGGTGGAAAATTCCATGCACAACTCAAATAATTTGATCTCTGCATTACTATTCACAATATTAATTTAACAATTCCAAAACCAATAATGAAATCAATAATGTTACTAGTGCCACAATGAAATAACTAAATGTTCAATTACCGCAACTAGAAGATCCTTGTTGTGATGTCTCTCCCTTGGATGGTGTTGCACAATACCCATCTCCTTTGCCTATTAATCAAGGACTTCACCGATACCTCCCAGCCAATGCTAGGGGTACTCTTCTTCCCCCGTATCCCCCCGAGCCGTAAAGGGGCCACACACACACACAACCAAAAAACATCTAGCTCCCATAATGCCTTGCAAGGTATAGCCACCACTCTCTCTCAAGATGGGTATCCCAACTCTCACAAGTAAAGCCAGACAAAAATTATGTAGCACAACTTTACCCATAACCAGCCTGATCCATTTCTCATCTAGGCCATTTGTTTTATATAATTTTCCCATGACACATCCCCACTTGCACAATTAATTCACTTTTTAATCAATTAATCTAGAATTATTTCCCCCATACACTTGTCACCCTTTCCCTTAGTTGCACAAGTAAATCCACAATTTATTTTAATTAAATTCAATTTCCCTCACCTCTCCTAAAAGCGCTCCTTAAATCACTCCTAGTTGTCTCTTTATTCCCCTTATTCCCAATTAATGTCTGACGCCTTAATAATTATGAGTTGAGTTAAAATATGATTCTTCTCTAGTTAGACTAGTGTTGAATAGACTCTAGATTCCTTTCTATGCATACACATTCTCTTCTCTTTGTTTTCTTATTTAAAAAAACTCCCCTTTAATAATTTCTTACTCATATGTGCCTTAAATCAAATCATTAGGATTACTTCATTTTACTTAATTCTTGTATTTATTTACCTCATTCCCCTTTTGATTTAGTTATTAATTCCAGTTTAACCTCTTTACAAAACTTAGACTTAGGCTTAATTAAATTTTATTTGAAAAGTCTTAGACTCTTATAGGGATTTATAATTCATAATTTACTCATTAATTAATTATTTTAAATACGACAATGTCAAATTAATTTATCGTTTTCTAGGCCACCTAGATTTGTTGATTCAAGTTTCCTTTTAAATCATGCAACTTGCCCTTCAAGACGCACTCCCATGCATCCAAGGGTGCCACTCGCCTTTTGACTAGTTTTGGTAGTTGTCCAACCCCTGGAGTCAGCACTCCATTCGGGCGACCTTGTGAGAGACTAAGGGCTTCTAAGGAATAAGGACCATGCCTTATTGTGCACCCTTTATAAATCTTCGTGAGAAACTGTCTCAATCTTCCCTCGCGACATTGTGGATCTCTCGAACTAGGTAATCGTTAAACTACAATTTGAGCCACGACAAGAGTACTAGTAGGATGTGACAAGGAATCTGCCACACCTCTCCCTCAATATATGGTCTATGTGCATGGCCCCTTTACTCCTTATGTGAGTCATATTAGCAAGCAATCGTCAGTCTGCATCCATCAACGAAACAATGTCAATGATCCATATACAAAATCATGCTATAATCGATCATAAGTCACATATGCATAATGAAATACTCAAACCAATACAATCCACTCCCTGACTCAATCTAGAGTCTAGAGAGGTTCATTGATGTCATCGACATCCACACTCTGTCAAAATCTTGCACACTCAGGGAAAACTCATGAATAACATATGTCAATACATATATCTCAAATAACGTTAAATCACAACCCATCAATATCATCATATGAAATCCATAATTGAAACATATAACAATTTACTATAACCGAATCACTTGCACGCAAGTGTCCTCCAAGAATAAGTCAATAATGTGTGCTTGCAAGAGCGGGATGTTACAATGTGTCACATTTTGTGAGAAGATTGTTGGTCTCCGGTTTTGATCATGTTTTTGCCTATATTATATTCCACAGACCTCCATTTATATAGCCAGTACCACCCTTTTGGCCTTGTTTTGACATAGTTGACATCTCCCCACCATTCAATGGGGTTCCTTAAGGTATCTTTACATTTCAAGCTATTTTTATGCACTTTGATGCTTTAAATTGATATTGGAACTAATGTCGCTTGGGTTAGGTACCACTTCTATTTTTGGAACAGGATGTCGGTACTAGGTACCAACTCATACCCATGGAGATACCACTGGAGCCGCTCAAGATCTGTGCGTTATGGACCGAATGGGAGACAGAGAGATTCGCATGATAGCTGGAGCCATCGCCCACAGGGTGCTTGAAGGCATAATGATGAAACTGGGTCGTTAATTCTTCATCGTTCACACTTCGTGACACTACGTGTCACGAAGATGTGAAGTACGTTTTAAAACTTGATTCCAAGCTATTTTCGGATCAGGGGATCCGTTTGAACTTCTGTATTTTTGCTTTAGACTCTTATAAACCTGGGATCACTCCTGGGAACGAGTTGGATTATGTTATATTGTGAACACATATTTCTGAATACAAACTGCTGTTGCGTTATGTTACCCAACTGTCATACGATCTGAGTATTTTTCTTATGAGTTAATGAAGCGTGAAGTTTACACCATGTTTGCATAGAATGTTATAGTCGGCTCTGGTTATTACTAACAACRTTTGTGCYGTTTGGTTGGGCCYGCCAAACAGGTGCAAGCCGCTGCTTTATCCTRTCATAGATTTAGTTATTTCAGTGCGTTAGTGTTTGCTTACATGATAGTTTAAAGTTTCAGAAGTAACTCGTTCAAAGTTGTGTTTATTTATTCTTCAACAGAATCGTTCCAGCCTACTGATATCTCTTGCGTTGATGAGTATTAAATGCACATTTGATTCCTGTAGGGTTTAGAGTATGAACGTGGTTTGTTTGGCTTCTAGTTTTCAGTTCACACATCACTTAGAGATTGAATGAACTTTGCTCTGTTAGATAGTTAGTTACCCTGCCTAGTTAGAATAGTTAGATTACAGTTAAATCAAAGGAAGCTTCCGGTACCAGTAGGTAGGATAGTACTCTGTTTTCCTGTAGACAGCTTTAGATTGATTTTGATAACCAGATTAAATGCATTTGAGGAAACACTCTTTCTGTCGTGGCTTGAATAGCAATGATGATGATAGATGATTAAAAGCAGTAGTGGAATAAGCTTGTGAAATCATACTTATGAATGGAGATAGAAGTACCAGCATTTAAACATAAGATTGTTTTCTGTGGATGACTTAAATAGGAAATGCTAAGTTTCAAGATTTTCATTAAGGTTCAAGTTCTCAGAGTGAGTTTATGTTTTCTTTTCAGGATAGCCTTTAGATAGAAATTAGCTTACCTGCACATACAGTGTATCAGCTCGAAGTTTACCAACCCTGGTTTGACAATTTAGTGTTTAAGGTCATTCAAATCTTCAATTTAGCAGCCTGACATTTTTGGCGCTGTTGCCGGGGAGCTATTTAAAAGGTAAGAAGATAGTTGTCTTGATTAGTTTTGGAATGCACTCAGTTTGGTTTGGTGTGTTAGCAGGTTGATAGTAAGGGGAGCTGTGGAAACAAGGGGTGAAAACCGACATATCAGTTATCACAGGTACTCTGAAACTCAATCTTAGTTCTTTCATTTCATTTAGCATGACTTCATGAGAAATAGAGATCCTAGGGGTAG
>JASDQU011440814.1:1304-16755 GCA_032191745.1 Picea mariana | reverse complement strand
CCCACGGTTGAAGGTCAAAGATAATTCCTGCAGCTGGAAGCAATGGGTAGCCAGAGACTTCAGGGCCAAGGTAATGTCGATCGACTTATCAATATCGACTGAGAACTTTAGAAGCTTTGGACAATTCTCACCTAGTTTTGACAAACCTGACAGAGCAAATCCGAAATTACCTTCTAAACTCAATTCTTGGATATTCTTGCAATATTTCAGGGATTCCAGAGCACCATCGGACAGATTCTTGCAATACTTAAGAATGAGAGACCTCGGCCCCTTGCAAACCCTAGCCATGGCCTCAATGCCGGAATCCAGCAAATTTGGCATGCCAATCAAGGTAACCTGCTCGAGCATAGTACAGTTTTGCACAAACCTTACAAACCCTAGATTTGAAATGCATTTCTGGGGTTCCAAAAGGCTTCCTAATAAAAATAAAACTGGGGTTTCAAGGCACTGAGAGGTCATTTGGAGATCTGAGTTCTACAATTGATCAAAGCATCGAGAGAAATCCAAGTGCTTAACGTGTTTGAAGCGGGGAAGGAGAGAAGGGAGGAGTGTACGCGACCTGATTGTGAGCTTGTGGGCAGCCTGTCTGATAGCATCGTTCCATGATTTGCATACCACAGAAACCGACAGCAGATCCTGCGGCTCCAACAGCCGCCTTAAGATGCACGACAACAGTTCACCTCTCGTTGCTTTCTCCATGCTGCTCTCCATTTTGTTTTGTTTTGTTGGGGAAGACATTTGCAGAAAATGGAACTACGAGGAGTACTCGAACCGAAGGCTAAGGAAGCCCAAGCGCTTGAGATTCGTCTAATTGCAAAAATGGTTGCAGACGATTTGATTTGAGGTGCGAAGACTACTATATATAAGTGTATGCAGCGCGCTAGGGTTATGAGCATGAGCTCAGAGTTCATCTTCAGGGTTTTTTTACTTTGCAAACACTGGATAGCTTCATACCTTGTACCTCTGGTTGAATTATTTTGTTGAGATTCCATTTCATCACCTTTGAGCAACCCTTGAGAATAAGTATTCGCGTCTGTACTTACTGATTTACTTGCAGGTATCGGCACGTAACCCTTGAGAAAAACCATTCACCTTTGTACTTACTGATTTTTATTTGCAGGTATCAGCGCATAATCCTTGAGAATAAGCATTCACTTGTGATTTTACTGATTTATTTGCAGGTATCAGGACATACAAAGATTATGGCAAACACAAACAAGGTTCGAACTTTTTACAAAAGAATAACATGCCAAAGTTTGTCCATTCCAAATTGCGAATTGCACTCCTAGCAGTGATCGAAACCTTGATTAACATATAAAAATGTGAATTCAGTGTTACMTTGAAATCACTGTGCAAACTCAACCACTGTTTCCTTGACAATTGGATTTTGATAATCAACTCTTACTTTGTTGGAGACATTACATATACAGTGTTACATTAGTGAGGATTATAAATTCTTCATAATAGGAGATTTTTATATGATTTTTATATTTATTTTTTCAAAGTAAGGAAATCTTAAAATATTTAGGATTATACTACACTTTCACTTTTCTCAAATATTTTGATCTTAAGTTGCAACTCTTACTTTGTTGGAGACATTACATATACAGTGTTACATTAGTGAGATTAGTGAGGATTATAAATTCTTCATAACTCTTACTTTGTTGGAGACATTACATATACAGTGTTACATTAGTGAGATTAGTGAGGATTATAAATTCTTCATAATAGGAGATTTTTATATTTATTTTTTCAAAGTAAGGAAATCTTAAAATATTTAGGATTATATTACACTTTCACTTTTTTCAAATATTTAGATTTTAAGTTGTTAACTTTTTTTACATATAATTTTTAATTAACAAGTGTTAGCATAGTAGCTATGTCTCTTTTAATTAACCAGTGTTATTGTAGTAGCTATGTCCTTCCCATGAAAGTGATATAGTTACATAATATTGGTAGGGATCAAGAGCAGCAATAGCAAAAGCATAGGTGAGGACAGAGGTAATAGCAAAAACAGAAGCAGAAGCATAGGTGAGGGCAGAGGCAAAGATAGTTTCTTATCAAGTATTAGAAACAAAGGAAACATCCACCTTGTCCAATTCCAATTGTTGACTTTGAATAAGTTTATATAGGTTTGAAGTTCTAGTGGTTAACCCAGAACCATCAATTATACCTTACTCTGCAGCAGTAGCACTAGAGACAAAGCAAGAAGCACCCATTTGTTGAAAAGTCAACAAGAAATGTGTCTATTTTATTTTTCCCTAAAATAAATTGTAATCTTATCTCATAATCACTTGTAATAGTTAATTGGGTGTGATAGACTCAGTTATAGAGGGTAGTTGGTGAGGCATGTAGAGTGATTCTATTAGTTTGGAGTCCAAGTTGCAGTCCATGCACTAGTTTAGTGTGAGTATAATCAGTTAACTCAGTTGCATGAGTTAAATTCAGTTTAACTAGTTTTAACTGAAGATGAACTAGTGATAGGTCAAGTGAATTAAATCAGATTTAATTCACATGCAGTTGATCTGCCAAGTAACTGTTGATTTACTATGAAGACCCAGTTGAGACAGAGGTTAAAAGGGAACTTAACTATCAGTTGTAATATAGACAAATTGCATGCGCGCAATTCTACTACCACGGGACGCTAAGAGTAGTGTGAGACAACAAGCAGAGTGCTGGAGAATCTCAGGAGAGATTAAGCATTGTATTGTTTCATGATTCTTTGGTTAATATATATACAATAGAGATAGAGGGGTTTTGTCAGTGCAATTGCTTTCCCCAGGAAAAATCTTGTGTTATGATTTGCTTCTTTCTTTTACTTGGATGTGATTTAGCTATCGTTTTTAAATTTTTTCCGCAAAGATTGTAGAAGGATTCAGCACATTGCATGATCAGATTGAATCCATAGTTTGTAGAATTTCTACAGCCAGAACACTTGTTCTAACAATATAATGAAAGCAATAAGCAACTTGTGTTGTTACTAGTGGTGTTCCTAGATTATCTCATAAGTAGTGCTTTGACTTGCCCTATTGTTCCATTCTAAACTTACATTATTCACAAATTCAAAATTGACTAGAAACATTGATGAGATACTCAAGGTTTGGGATCTATGGAAGACGATAGCTCATGGTGCCAATTTCTCAGACTTCATTGGATCAATTACTTTGATCGTGGTGGTTTGGGAGATGCCCTGGACGTTATACATAAATCAACTATGTTGCACAACATTGGAATGGCGAGTCCACTCGTCGAACAAAAAAATGAAGGGGAAAATTTTGGCAACGAAAGAAATGAATCGATCAGAATATTAACGAACCTAATGGTCATTGAAAATAATCTACTATTTGGTTTCCTTGCCCAATCAATAAACTGATAGCTTATCATTGACACGTTACCTCCTCCATAGTTTCCCTTCAAGCTTTGTAGGTGGCATTCAGGCGACAGACATGAAAATTGAGACAATGCATGATACCAGAGGATCTGCTGAAGATTTGCATGATGAACGTGATGAAGAGCAAGTTGACCTTGATGGTGATGAAAAAGAGCTACAATAAATAATGGATGAGGAAGCATAGAATGATGGAGGTGCTAAAGAAGAAGAGAAAAATCATGGTTAGGAAGGCATTGATCTTGATCAAGTAGAGGATGAAGGATCTGGTTCTCACGATGAACAAGAAGCAGAGAAAGATGTGAATGTGTCAAATGTGGACCATGAAAAATTATCTGAAGATGATGGCAATAATGATACTGTAGAGGATGCCCTGCCTACAGAAGGCAATGGTGAAAAGGTTGATAAAGATAAAGAAGAGTGTAACGATGAGGAAGTTTTAGCACACACTCCACATGGTATAGAAGTCTTTGTAGGTAATCTACTCTGGAATATTACCAAGGAAGATTTAACGAGTCTTTGTGAACAACATGGAGAGGTTTTTGATGTGAGTGTTTTATTTGCTTGTTTTATGAATTTTTTATCCATATGCCTAGCTAATTTCTTCATACTGATGCATTTCCATTGTATTGAAATGTTGTGATTTTTAATAGGTTATGATAAAATGGGAGGCAAACACGTTAGAATATGCATTTGTTACATTTACATCCAAGGAGAGTGCCAAGAAGGCCATTGAGACATTCAATGGTTTTGAGTTTAAGGTTGTTGACAATTTCCGTTTCAAATAATCTAAGAAGTTTTGTCATTAACATGATTCATAGTTGAAGTTTTCCGACCTGTTTAACTAACAGTTTTTTTGAAATCCAAGATACTTAGAAATAGTGTATCAGAATCCCAACCGAAAAATCAGTTTTTCCTTGGTAAAATTCCATCAAATTTGAAAGAAGAGGAGCTTACAAAAGTTTTGTGAGAAAGGTCTTGGATTTCAACATTTGGAGTTAATAAAGGTATGCTATCTAAAGGTCAAACTTACTAATTTGCATTCATATTTGAGATTTTAGCCAAAAATCAAAATTGTTATATACATGTTGTTATCGTTGTAATGGGTTTTTCTTGAACCCCGGGATCCAAAAGATTCAACAAGGAATCATGGTTTTGCCTTTGTTGAGTATTGCAGTAAAGGTTGTGTTGAAAAGGCAATGAAAAACATGACACACTCAAAATTGACCTTGGATAGCAAGGTCATAACAGTTAAATGGGAAACTAGCAAGGTGAATTATATCATCTACATATTTGTCTTCTCAACAACAATGAATTGGATTGTTACGCTGACAATTATGAGGTTTTCTCATGTTTTTCCATAGACAACATTCAATATGTCAAGGGTCATTTCATTGGAATTGCAACCTATAGTAAGGTGAATGTAAGGTGTGAACCGATTGGAAGGTGTTTCTTTCACATAAGGTTCAGGGGGTTTTCTTAAACGATTTACGCCAAGATCCTTTGATAAAGGGGTCCTACAGGGCTACCTCTGCCTACAGTTCATAATTTGAGTATCAACGGTTTTGAGTTCATAATTTCGTGTATCAACGATATCACCTTCATGGCCACCTCCATCTTCAAACAATCATCATTATGAACCCATTCTCCAGGGTAAGCTTCCTTATCCAATTCCAAATCCAATTCCAATTTACAGATGCATATAAAATTATTGTGATATATTTTATTTCTGGAACTAGCCTACAATACATTTAAAGGAAAAAATTCAAAAAATTCATTTCACATATATTAGATGCATTACCTTGCATAGATATTAGATGCATCCGTGTGAATCATTACAGAACTGAAACATTACCTCTGCGTGGAGCCAAGTTACCTTATGTAGATATTAGATGCATCTGCTTGAAACATTACAGAGCTGAAGCATTGCCTCTCCATAGAGTCAGGGAGATGAATATATGGGGTCTTAATTGAATTGATATGCATAGATAAAGAGTGGAATAGACAGGGTCTGAGTTGAATAGATAGGGTTTGAATTGATATGCAGCCTTATGAATAGCCAAGGCGGTGAATAGATACATTTCTCGATATAAACAAAATATACTAACATATCTCTGACATATTTATTCACTAATTAATGCACTTCACAACCACCCAGACAATAAGAGATGAAAGTTGAAGTCCAATCATATCACATAAAAATAAAGAATTTTTATTTATTTTAATTACAATAAAAGAATTATTGAGATTGGTCTATTTTTATATTGAAAATGAGGGAAATTTTTAATTCAATGACAGAACTAATAGGCAGTCAACCATGAATGGAATGTTATAATCGTGTTGGTTCGAACTAATAAGAAATTGTGCTTTGGGAGGGACTAATAAGAAACAAGAGCTTGGTAGAGTAGTTCCTCTTAGGTAAGATAAGAGGTTCAATTTCTTCACTAATCATAATTTTAAAAAATGGTTTAATTTAAAAAAAAAAAATTAAAAAATTCAATATAACGATGTTATACTCTGGAAAATTGTTTAAATTTATAGTGAAACTGCTTAGTCAATGGAATTAATGTGAAATCAATCAAACTCATTGCTATAGTACTACTTTGGCAGGGACTAATAATAATATACTAAAGAAAAAATATTATACTAATTTAAAATTCCTTTTGTAATAATATAAACACTTAAATTATTATATAAAAAAATATCAAATAAATTTACACTTATATTGAAATACTATAAATATAATAAAATATTGTTATTTCTCTCTTTATTTATCTATAAATTCAATATATCTTAGATAATAAGATTTTAAAATTTTGATTCTAACCTATAATATAATGAACAAACAGTAGGTTATGAGACAATCTCCAACATATATATGTAATTAGTTGACATGTGTTCCTCCATTAACATCCCACCTCTGCAATAAGGGGTTAAACTTCTTAACCAATCATAATTTTAAAAAATTGTTTAATTTAAAAAATAAAAATAAAAAATTCAATATAACAATGTTATACTTTAGAAAATTCGTTTAAATTTATAGTCAAAGTGCTTAGTCAATAAAATTAATGTAAAATCAATAGCAAACTCATTGCTATAGTCTTGCTTTCACATGAACTAATACTTAGTCATATTTCAAACTCATATATTTTCTTTTAATATGAATTTTAAAAAATTCCCGCACAATACTAACTTTAGCATGCATATCCGCACCTGATACTCTTTCGCGTGGCGCCACAATTTACCGCGCGCATCGCACGCCAACATTTTTTCACACGGTACCAAAATTTACCACGCGCATCTGCACTTGACCACTTGAAATAAATCCTCTTATACTTTATGTAATTTCGCCTCAATTCGACTCGTTTGGCCCATTCAGGTTCAGTGTCGAAAACTGTGGCTCTGATACCATATTGTAACGTCCCCCAACCACCCACAGGCATGGGGCATGCTACACCAGAGAACTCTTATCGTTCTCTCAATGCGGAACTTACTGTAACATACCTAGTATTCCACCGAGTGTGCCACATAATTATAGAATATAAAGATAATCATATGTATACACACAAGCATATATACATATCGAACTATATGAAAATACAACATATACATACAACACTCTTGTGAAAGCGTTATATAAAACATAACAGACAATTCATTACGTAAATGCATGAATGCACACTATAATAATAGTAGACACAGACATGCAGCATATACAGGGTAACACCCATTTCCATACAAACGACGATAATCATACATGTGATAAACCCATAAAATAAACACATAATAAACAATGTGTCATGTAAATTTATGACACAATTGGTACTTATCTTGGTAAGAATGTCACCAATTGCGTGCAAACCGTCCATGAACCTCCCAGCCTTAGACCACACTGTTCATCACTCTCAACAGTGAGTCACCCCCGAGCTGGGAATAAACTCCACCTGGGTAAAGGGGTTCCTGACTAGGCTAAAGGCTCATAGACAATCAGGAAAGACTCTGTCTCAGGTGCTCACTCAACTAACAGCCTACAGTCTCTCATTCCCCACATGCATGTCCCACCCAAGGAAGTGTGCCCCTTATCTGCTCAACAGTCCTTCGGCTGCTCCACTTCTCTTCCAGAGCTTCAGCAACAGGCTGGATAGGAAGTCTCAGAGCACTGTAGCTGCAGTATGGCACCTTCAGGAATCGATCCCCAACAATTCTCTCACTCAGAGAGTTTCTCACGGGCCTGACAACCCGCCTCTTTGATCCTGCTCCCAAGCTAACCAGGTACACCAACAGGAAAATGGCTATGGAAATAGGCTTAGACACAGTGATAGGAATGCATATCAGGTAACTGACTACGGAAGTGAAGGATGATCATGGAGTCATGGCTGAAAGTTCAAAGGAATTGTGGAACCGATCCTCCTGAATGATGGGTGTGTGCAATAGAAAAAGATACCCAGCCAAACTAAGTTTCGACAATATGTATGCATGTCCCCAACTTGACACTTGTCATGTTGGAAGCTACTTTGATCCACTTGTCCCCTACTTTAGGACTTAGGGTAAAATAATTATCCATACTTTATGTTTTAAATAAATATTAATATAATATTCCATTTTGTCTTAAGCTCTCTAGCTTAGCCCTTTCCTTTAACTTTTGGCCCTCCCTTTCCCCGACTGGTGAAGTTTAGTCCCCCGTCTCTTTTATCGTGGTCGGTCTACGCGCAGCAATGTATTTTATATTAATCATGAGACATATACAAAATAGGCGCACTGGCCTTAAACATTTACAATTGGTACCAACTGCTCACTAGCCTATATGTACAATTACAAAGGGTTCGGATTAGGGACATTACATTCCCCTCCCCATTATTTATGCATTGTCCTCAGTGCATGATATACACATGTGCATACAAAATTTCAAAAAATCTTCAAAAATATGCAGATACTCTGCCCGCTTAACATCCTCACGCTCCTAAGTTGCATCCTCGGGACTGTACTAAGTTGATTGGACCTTTACCAGCTCCATGACTCGAATTCGGAGTTGTTTGATTTTCCGATCCAATGTGCAAACCGGTCGCACTCAAAAATCGCCTTCTGGCTCCACCTAAGTCACATTCCAATCAATAATATGATTAGCATCATGTACGTACTTTTTAAGCAATGATACATGAAAAACATTATGAATACAAAAGGATGCAGGCAATGCAAGCATATATGCGACAGGACCAATCCTCTCTAGGATTTCAAATGGCTCACAAAAGCGCGTTGCTAACTTAGAACAATTTCCCAACTTCATGGAACTGCATCTGGCTTTAACTTTCCAGAATATATGGTCACCCACTTTAAACTCTCTGTGGGTTATGCATTTTTATGTGCAAATTTTCTGTATGTTTTGGGAAACCTTTATATTATGCCTTATATTTACCATCTACTCTTCCATTTCCCGGAGCAGATTTGGTCCAACCACTGCGTGGTCTACTGGGTTGTCCCAACTCACTGGCGTGTTGCACTTTCTACCATAAAGTGACTCAAATGGGCTCATCTTTAAAGATGCTCGATACCCATTCTCTACCAAGTGAAAGTAGTCTTCCCATTTTGATGGCTTATCCATGAAATACATCCTCAGCATATCTTCAATTACCTGATTTACCCTCTCTGTTTTCACATCTGTCTTAGGATGATATGTTGTGCTAAAGTTCAGATTTGTTCCAAATATTCAACATTCAACATATACATCGTGTATCAGTATCACGTTTGCAGCACAATTTTTTCTCCGCACAACCCCAATCTTTAGTGCGCACACCCGTGCATGATTGATTACTGCACAGTTCCAGTGCTGAATTATGCAATATCCAACATTTAATACACACACTTACACATTTTTATTTTACGTGCACCATGATCACACTATAATTCCAAATTCAACCACTTACCTGTCTGAATTTTTGCCTTGAGTAGAAACTCGACCCATTCAGGCTCAGTGTTGAAACTGGAGCTCTAATGCTTCTTGTTAACCTATGGCCCATACAAGTCCAGTGTTGAACCAATAGCCTTGATACCATAATGTAATGTCCCCAACCTCCCAGGTTGGGCCACGTCACACAATCTCAACTTATGTCACTCTGAAACCAGACATATTGTAACATCCTCATTACCAAGTTGCTTTTGATACCAATCTGTAACATCATCCAACTTACTACTAAACAATGTTATTCCAAAAATACATTGCACGGATTCTACTCAAAACACTAGTCTGCGCAATATCACTTGAACTAACGCGCTCAACCTCGAGCTGAGACGCGCCACACAACTTATGATAGTGGAAGAAACACAAAGCAACTATGCACAGGCATATTGAACACACAACACTATTGTGCGTGCAACCATTCTGGCGTCACATGCCAATTTTGTCCTCCTTGTACGCATAGAGTGCTTTCCTGTGCGCACAAGTAAATCCACCCTCTGGTGCACACAAAGTATTTCCTTGTGCGCATGGCCAAACTAACTTCTCCACGAAGACTCGTGACCATTATCATAAAGTTAACTTAACAGGAAACTAACAACAACTGTCATACTCATGCATGACTACAAATACTGACTATCAACATCACACATAGATGTGCAAGTAGCATAATACATAATAACAACAATTAATTATATGCAATAACGTACAAGAATTAAACCCTTATTAAACGGAAATAATTAAGCACATAGTAAATGAGACAAACACATAAAGACACTTATCTTTTATGAAAAGTCACCAATTGTGCAAAAAACTAAGACGTTCCTCCCAAGCATAGACTTTGTTGCTCATAAGATTTCAGGAACAAGTCACCCTCGAGTTGGGGCTTAAATCCACCAGGGAAAAAAGGGTTCCTAGTGATAGGCTAAGGTCTGATACTCAACATAATTGCTTAGGCCAAGGTGTCACTGTTGCAACTAGTCTACAGTCCCTCATTCCCCACACACTTGTTACACCCAAGGAAGTATGTCCCTTCTCTGCTCAACAGTCCCTCGGCTACCACAATTCCCTTCCAGGGTTCCCAGCAACAGGTTGGACAGGAAGTTTCTAAGCCCTGCAACTAATGCCCAGCTCACTAGGCAACAATTCTCAGCAAAACACTCACCTAGAGAGAATGTTCACCGGCCTGACAACCCACCTCTTCAACAATAAAACTTTGGTTACGATACATAAAAAACTTATAGACTCTTCTCTGTAGATAAGGGAATAGTCGTCCTTCTCAGATGGTCTGACCCATTTTTGCACACGAGAACCAATCCTAAAAAATGTGTTATCCCCCGAAATACACTAAGGCCAACAATATATATTGCATGTCGTAAACTCGACACTCGTCACCTTCAGAAGTAGCTTTAGCCACTTGGTGACTCGTTCCCATCCCCTAGAACTTTAGGATAAAAAAATATCCATAAATTACACTTTTCTGGAAATATTAATAAAATATTCCCTAGGACTTAAGTCCCCCCCTTTCCCTTTTTCTAGTGGAGTTTGCCCCCGTCTCTTTTCGTCTGATCCGTTTGTGTGCAACAATGTGATAATATTAATACTTGAATTTATTGCACTTTACAAGGATAGAACACACTTGCTTATTGTGTCCCGGCTCACCAGCCTCATAATCACACAGAGTCTCCGGCCTCAAGATTCAGGTTAAGACGACCAAGATAGGGCATCTATCTTGGTCTTCTTAACCCGAATCTCGATGTGGAAGAGTTTGGTCATCTCCTTCTCTTCTTGGTGATGAAGGCTACTCATTTTCACCTCCTTCTGCAATGATATGTAGACAATCTTCTCATCCACATCTGAGTTTCCTTCAACTTGATTGCTTGAATCCGTGTCTAGAAGATTATTATTCTTTGCATCCTTATTGCAGTTCTTCGAGTTCAACTCTAGATGTAGTTTCCAACAATTTTCCTCAATGTTCCCATCAATATTGCAATGGTTACAATGGTTGTTAGGATCCTTGCACTAATGTGCAGTGGTTGTCATCTTCTTATCCTTTCCACCTTTCCACTTCTTATCCTTTCCCCCTTTCCACTTCTTCTTCCCCTCCTTGGAAGCTTCCTAGTGTTCTTTTTACTTGGAATCACTTGGTTGCCCTTTCTTATGGCCTATGTTTTCCAGATATTGTGCTTGTACACATGCCTCGTCCACTGTTCTTGTCTTGAAAAGCATCACTTTCTTTCATAGATGGCTACATAGACCCCCCAGATACTTGAGGAATACATCTGGGTTCTTGGGAGAGATACCTAGCATGATGGCCATCTTTATGAACTTGGTGGTGTACTCATGTACACTCTTCCCTTGCTTCTACTTGACGTAATGCCACCAGATCCATTGGTCCTCTACATACCCGAGACGGTATAATTGGGAATTAATGAGGGTTTTGAAGTCCTCCCACCTACTTACTGGCAAATCACCCTCTATTCTAAGTGTTTTCGTATGGCTTTCCCACTAGGTCAAATCATGACCCTCTAACTTCACTCTAGTAAATTATATATTTTGTTCTTCATCTATATGGTGAATGTTGAAATAAACTTCTCATTGTTGCAACCAATGATTCAATTTTAATGCATCGATCTCACCTTGGTATGACTTTATGTCCACTTTTGCTTCCATCCTGAATAAATATTGTGAAGGGTTTATGTTACTGGAACTCGGCTGCTCTTTCTTTGGTTCTTTCCATGACTCATTTTATGGGTATTCATTATCCCCCAGTTTCCCGTCTAGTTCGATCTATGAGTTCGAGCCTCCAAATTCTCTGAATTGTTTGAGCTGCCACGAGGAGGGACATATTGTGAGATATGTTAGTGACTTACACTTCCAACCTCACAGATCTCTCGTCTCCTGGATCTCGAGGGTTGTTATGAACACACTCGTCAACTATGACTAGGGTTCTGCGACTTTCTTCTTAAACTGATTCCAGGATCCCTACAACTTTCTACAAATACCCCCAAAAAACCCACTTTAATACCAATATGATCTATAAACTATTGTGGATATTCCACTAGAACAATTCGTCATAATAGATATAATAAAATACATAAATCTTTACTGTAAAAGTTAATTTCCTTTAGATCTCATATTCTTTAATTAATTTCTTTATGCTTAAATGTATGAAATAGATGAAATGTGAAAAATAGAGAACATAAACAAATACTCACACACCATCTACAAATAAACACAATATATGACATGGGAAATCTAATACGAGTGAAAACCCAACCAGAAGGTGAGGTTGCTCTGCTCTATTTTCTTCAAATGCAAGTACAAAGAAAGAGACACTTTCGTAGAGTTGTCTTTGACATTGTGGTTTGTATGTCTGCTACAGAATCTCTCCTCCTCTGTTATGCTCTCAAAATACCACTCCTAGGTGCTCTGCTAAGCTATGGAACAAATACAATGTTAAAGAATGGAACCCCTTCTCCTCTTAGTAGCTTGGTATTTAACATAGCTTGCTAGCCATCTATGGGTAGGGTTTTGACTTCTTCAACCCTCAATTGTGATAAGGTTTTGGACCTTTTTATAATATTCTTGAAAGTCTATCCATTGCTAGTCCTACATGCACAAGTAATGGGGGCTAATGTGGCATCCACTCATACCATGGTGGTCAACACGGTAGGTCAACTTGTGGGAGGCATAACTTTTGCATACGAGCTCCAATTGACGCGATTTTTGCACCGTTGGAAAGGTCTCGATGTGTAGAATAGCATCAAATGGTCTAAGCTATCATTGAAAAATTTTTGACCCCCGAAAATGTTGTTCGATGTCTCAAAATGGCTCTTAAAGGTTTCAAACGCCAATTTTCCAAACTGGGACCTACCGTTAAAATGACCCTGCAAGCTAATTCCTCCAATTTTTTCCACTTTGAAAGCATTAAGATAGATGACAAATAATATAATGATCTAATCTATATCACACATGATGTTCTGATTTCCAAATGGGAAGTCATTTCCATGGATTTCATTATGGGATTGCCTTTCACGTCATAGAGGCATAATGCCATTTTGGTTGTAGTTGATAAACTAACCAAAATTGCTTATTTTGTTCTAGTAAGAGAAACTTATGACATTGTTGATGTGGCATAAGCATTTATAAGTGAGATTATTTGTCTTCATGGGTTTCCTAAGAAGATCATCTAATATAGAGACTCTCATTTTAGGTCCAGGTTTTGAACAAGTTTACAATCAACATTGGGGGCTAAGTGTAACTAGAGCATAGCATATCTTCCTGAAATGGAGAGCAAATAGAAAGAGTAAATCAATTGATGGAAGACATGCTTAGGATGTATGTTATGGATAACCAAACCCGTCGGAAAAGGTACTTACCTTTGGTGGAGTTTGCTTACAATAACAATTACCATAGCTCAATCGGGATGCCTCTTTATTAAGCTCTGCATGGAAGGCCATGTAGGACACCATTGAGTTGGGAAAAGTTAGAGCACTGAGTGATAGTAGGGTCATAATAGATTCAATAGATGGAAGAATAGGTGATTGATATTAGGCAATTGTTAAATGGAGTATATGATAGACATAAGATTTATGTCAATGCACATAGCACTAACATAGAGTTTTTTGTTTTTGTTTATATGACTGGTGGAATCAGCAACTGGGTGATCTTATACTCGCATGAGACAGGGTCGATTCCGACTACTACCATTATAATCTCCAAGTGTCATACGTATGCCCCTTCCGCAAGCACAGGTAAATCGGGGGGATTTGAACTCGGAACCTCATCGAACATAACACTTCATATCACGACACTTGTCAATTGAGCTGCCCCCCGGGGGGCTAGCACTGACATAAGTTATAAAGTAGGGGATCGATTTTTTATTCGTATCAATACTAATAAATGTATCATTTAGTTTGGAAAGGGGACCAAAATGTCACCATGATGGAATCCCATAGAGCACTTTACTATGTGCATCCTGGTGTGAACAAGATGTGTGTAGACATGAAGAAGCTTTTTTTCTAGGAAAGCATGAAAAATGATGTAGTCCAATTTGTCGTTAAATACCTTGAATTTCAGTAGGTAAAGGTCTATCATCTCCACTAAATAGAACTCTTGCAACCGCATGACGTTCCTATGTCCAACTGTGAAGTTATTTCCATGGATTTCATTATGGGATTGCCTTTCACGTCATAGAGGCATAATACCATTTTGGTTATAGTTGATAAACTAACCAAAAGTGCTTATTTTATTCCAGTTAGAGAAAATTTTGACGTCGTTGATGTGGCATGAGTGTTTATAAGTGAGATTATTTGTCTTCATGGGTTTCCCAAGAAGATCATATCATATAGAGACTCTCACTTTAGGTCCAGGTTTTGGACAAGTTTGCAATCAATATTGGGGACTTGGTTGAACTAGAGCATAACATATCTTCTTGAAATGGATGGGAAAATGGAAAGAGTAAATCAAGTGATGGAAGGAAGACATGTTTAATATGTATGTTATTGATAAACAAACCCATTGGAAAAAGTACTTACCTTTGGTGGAGTTTGCTTACAATAACAATTACCATAGCTCAATCAGGATGCCTCTTTATTAAGCTCTATATGGAAGGCCATGCATGACACCATTGAGTTGGGACAAGCTAGAGGACTAAGTGATAGTAGGGTCATGATAGATTGAAGAGATGGAAGAATAGGTGATTTATATTAGGCAACTATTAAAGGAAGCATATGATAGACATAAGAGTTATTTCGATGCACGTAACACTAGAGGAAGTTACAAAGTAGGAGATCGAGTTTTTATTTATATCAAGCCTAATAAGAGTACCATTCAGTTTGGAAAGGGGACAAAATTGTCACCTTGATGTAAGCCCATATAACACTTTACTATGCACATCCTGCTGTGAAGAAGATGTACATAGACGCAAAGAAGCTTTTTTTTTTCAGGCATACATGCAAAATGACGTAGTCCAATTTGTTGTTAAATGCATTGAATGTTAATAGGTAAAGGTCTATCATCCCCACTCGACATGACTCTTACAACCTCGTGACGTTCCCATGGACATTCCTATGTCCAAATGGGAAGTCATTCCCATGGATTTCATTATG
>JASDQU011440812.1:27609-45074 GCA_032191745.1 Picea mariana | reverse complement strand
CTCCAGCAACCTCCACTGGATCCTGGCAGGGGACTTCAACATCATCACATCACTTGCAGAGAAAAAAGGAGGCACTAGGAGATGGGATAGAGATGCGGAAGAATTCTGAACGTTCATAGACACAACAGAGATGGTGGACATCAGAACCAATAATGGACAGTTCACCTGGAACAATAAACGGATAAACCAACATCAGGTCGCGACAAGACTAGATAGATTCTTGGTGTCGAAGTCCATCATTATGCAGGGGTTAATCGTAGACTACAACATCCTTCCCTTGGGGGGTTCTAATCACTGGTCATTCCAAATGGAAGTGGACTTCCCAACCTCCCTGAAGAATAGACCCTTCATGTTTCAAGAATTTTGGATAAAACACCCCACCTTCAAGGAAAACATCAACCAATGGTGGCAGGAGGAACAACCGGAGCAAGGGACAAGGATGTTCAAACTCTATAAAAAACTAAAGTACATCAAATATAAGCTCAAGGAGTGGAACAAGGAAATCTTTGGAAACATAAACCAAGAGAAGAAAARTATTRAAGACAAAATGAGAAAACTCCAGGAAGTATGCATAGYAGAGGGMTATATAGAGGATYGAAARAAGGAAGAGATCCAAATGACCCAGGAATGGGAGGCAAGATGCCMGCAAGAATAAATTCTATGGCACCAAAATTCCTGAATCAAATGGCTAAAGGAAGGAGAGAGGAACACCAATTTTTTTCATAGAACAACCATTACCAGAAGAGCCCACAACAAAATCCTGAAAATTAAGGATCGGGATGGGATCGATAGAGAATCCCACAAGGAGATTGAAAATACTCTGGTAAGTCACTTCCATGGGATAGCCCAGGAACCCAACAAAKACCGAACGGAAGCCATCCAAAGGATAACTCAGCACATYCCCCACCTAGTCACCGAGGAACAAAATAACAACCTAAACAAACCCATTGCTAAGGAGGAAATTGATCAAGTGATCCAAGAGATGCCCAATGGGAAAGCCCCAGGTCTAGATGGTTTCACAGTGGAATTCTTCAAAGCCTATTGGGAAGTGGTCAAACATGATGTTTATAGGGTGGTGGAGGACTCTAGACGATCGACCTCCATCCTAAAAGCGCTAAATGCCACAATGATTACTCTAATTCCCAAAGAAAATGAAGCAAGGACCCCCGATTAGTATAGACCTATAGCTTTATGCAATGTGGTGTACAAGATAATTTCCAAAGTCATAGCCAATAGATTGAAACCCCTCCTACCCACACTGATTTCACAAGAACATGCGGGCTTTGTGGAAGGAAGAAAAATCATGGACAACATCATCCATGCCCATGAGCTAATCCACGCCTTGAAAATCCAGAGGAGAGGGGGGGTGATAATACAACTTGACCTAGAAAAAGCCTATGACAAAATTAGCTGGCACTACATGGTCAAGACTCTGGAAGCTTTTGGTTTCACCCAGCACTGGATCAACTGGATTTTCATCCTAGTCTCAATGACAAGATACTTGCTCCTAATAAATGGAGCCCTAGCCAAACCTTTCAGGCCTACGAGAGGCATCAGACAAGGAGATCCACTTTCCCCCTTCCTATTCATTTTGATGATGGAAGGTCTCAGTTGAAGCATAAAAAGCGCAACAACAACAAGAGAAATAACAAGCATAAAACCTTTCAAAAACTGTCTGACTTCCACACACCAACAGTTCGTGGATGACACCTTACTCCATGGCACACCCGTGGTCAAGGAAGAAAAAGCCTATAAAATAATCTTAGAAGATTTTGGGGAAGCCTCAAGTACCGAGATCAATCACTCCAAATCTATGATCTATTTCTTCAACACCAACCTTGTAATCCAAAGAGACCTGGAAAATATTTTGGGATTTGAGCGCAAAACACTCCCAACCAAGTACTTGGGCATCCCCTTAACAAATAGATCATACAAAATGGCAACATGGGAAGGAGTGATCAACAAGCTACAAGAGAGGGTGAAAAATTGGACGTACAGATCCCTCGACATAGCAGGGAGACTCATTTTGACCAAGACGGTTCTACAAGCAATTCCAACCTATATGATGTCTGTATTTCTCGCCCCCAAAGGGATACTACAAAAAATAAGAAACATCCAAAGGGAATTCCTATGGCGAGGAGCGGAAACAAAGAAGAAATGGGCCCTGGTGGCCTGGGATAAGGTCTGTAAACCAAAATGCAAAGGAGGCATGGGGCTACAAGACCCACAAGTAACCAATGAAGCCTACGGGGCGAAACTCTTGTGGCGATGGGTCAAAGAAACTTCTACACTGTGGGTAAACCTCTGGAAGGCCAAGTATGCCCCGGACATAAACAATCGGGACTAAATCCTCTTTAGGGGCAACAGGGGGGGATCAACCATCTGGAGTCTAGCTTGGCGCAACAAAACCTAGATCCAGACACACAGCTTTTGGGAAGTAAGGAATGGTAAAACAATAAGATTTTGGGAGGATGCATGGCAACAGAAACCCTGAATGGAAAATCCGGACAGGGAGGAACTCCAACAAGACATGATCGCGCAAGGCAAAACCAAAGTCTACCACTACCGAAAACAAGAAACAAATCGCAACAGATGGATAATCTAGGACAATCTCAGTTCGCAAAATAGAGAACGGACCACAACAATCGTGAAAGAGGTGGAGGAGGAACTGAGGAAAAGGAAACTTATAGGCTTGGAAGAAGAGGACCAACTAAGATGAGGCCAAAAAAATGGCAGGGAATTCAACTTGAAAGAAGCCCGACATTACATCACAGACCAGGACCAAGAAGATCCAGCGCAACAATGGGATAAGATTTGGAAGAGCCCCCAATGGCCAAAAATAAAAAAATTCAAATGGTTAGTACTTCACAACCGAATTCTAACTTGGGAAAACTTAAGAAAAAGGGGATTCATTCGCCCGTCACGATGCCACCTCTGTCAAGCTAAGGAAGAAACAATGAATCATCTCCTTGATGAATGTAACTATACAACAAAGATCTGGGACTGGGCGGCAGGTATCTTTCGACAATCCAATAGGATCTGAGGTAACATCTACGCAACCATTAATACCTGGAATGAGAATTGCAATGAAAATGAAGAGGTGAACCTATGTTGGACTCTCATTCCGGGGATGATCATATGGGCAATATAGAAAGAAAGAAACCGACGCATCTTCAGTAATAAAGTCGGCCTGAAGGGAAACTCAAGGAAACAATAATCTCTCGGATAAGAGAAACGGTGCAGAGCTGCAACTGCCAGACAGTAAGAGCGCAAGTCTCAGGACAGGACTCCCAAGTCCTAGAAGATTTCCACTTAAAAGACGGGCGCAACCGCACTCAAGTAAGGCGGCTGTCGCAACTCCAAATAGGTGAGCGCAACTGGAATCCCCCTCCAGCAGGGTCCCTCAAGTTGAATTTTGATGGGTGGAAAAAGGAAACCCAGGTATGACAGGAATGGGAGGGGTAATCAGGGATAGTGACAGTAACATAATCCGGCTGTAAGCTGGGAGTATGGGAAATTCAACCAACAACACAGCGGAATTCGGAGCCCTGGAGATCTGCCTCGAGATTTTAAGCAGTGAAAGGATGACAAATACCATCATGGAAGGTGACTCCAAACTGGTTATAAACACAGTGAAGAGACTCCAAAATGGCACCAGATTGGGCAAGATTCAGAGGCACTGGCGCTTGGCACACTCCCTGCAAAAATCCAGGAGCATCTGCAAACAATGAGCACAGTGGAGTTGCGTTGGGTATGCAGGTCAGCGAATGGACTGGTGAACAGAATCGCTAACGAGGGGGTTAGCAAGGAAGGACCAGAGCTAGACACTATTTGGAGTAACATCCTGAATGGGTTGTTCAGAACAGACTTCATCCAACTAGCAACAAAGGATTGTGACGGCAGCCAAAGTACAGAAGGCCACAGCAAGAAGGGAGGCGCAAGGCCAACTGGCGGGCACGAAGGATCCAGGCAGAATCTGACTGCCCAACACTTGACCACAAGTTACAATGCAGACTCAGAATAGACAACAGACGGGGGTACAACACTAAGGTCTTGTCAATAGGAAGAATTACAGAGGTAGATCGTGGGAAAGTATAGACGGCTTTCAGCAAGCCGCAAATGATGACGGCCAAAAGGTGGTACCATGGACCAATATGGATACACCTTACCTAAGCACATGTACGAGGAGTAGCACAGTTAGTTGTACAGCGAGCAGGGGCAAGGGCCGATGCAGGGTTTACGGCCAGGCCATCATGTTCACACATACTGAGACAAGGAAAAAGGACGGGAAGGTTCACTTATACGGGCAGACCATGATTGCTAGGACAAGCCCGTAGCTGGGGAAATCCCATAAGAGAAGAGGCACCAGGAATAGCTATAGACAGGAAAAGCGCAACTGCAGGAGCTACCACAAAAACAAGGGTTGTGTAGATAGGAACGGGAGGAGAAACCAAGGAAAACACTACCACAAACCAGTCAGGATGGTACGTATGAAGAGAACGCACAGTAAGAGAAACCCCTGGGGGAAAGAACCTCCGACAAGTCCTCGGAGGATTACAAGGATGGAGTAAGCGGCCAGAGACGCCAAGAGTACATTTCATACGCTGGTTGAACCAAAAGGAAAAGCAACCATCACCCGATGGGAGAAAGAAATCAATGTTAAACGCAAGGGTAAAGCTTGGGAGGAACTAATTCAGGAAGCGGATTGGATAACGGACCCAGGGGCCACGCAGCCCAGAGAAATCCTCTACCACAAAATGGTGGAGATGGCGTGGCGAACAAAGATGTTAATAGGGAAGGTGAGCTCTGAAAGGAAAGATGTCAGCCGGAAGGATAACAAGGACCACAAAAAACTGCTAAAAGAGATCTTGAGTCGCCTCAGCAACCTGGAAGCCAGTACAAGAAGGCTAGATGAGAACCAAAAGGAGAAGATGGAGCCAGTGGCAGCCCAATTCCACCTATACTTGCGATATTTCCATCACATGGACATCATGCCAACGGATGGGAATGGAGCACCAGCCCGTATCAGAAAGACTCGTACGGTGGTCCAAAAGGAAGAGAACAAGGACATGAAGGATGAAGGAAAGAAACACATTATCATCCTGGACTGGCGCTTGTTCAGCCAATGGTCAAGTCATGTTGCTCAATAAAGGGCCAGCCTCAATTTATGTGTTTTTTTGTGTCTTTTTACATATATGACTTTGTTTAGTTTTTCAAAACTGAATATGGTAGGACTGGGTCGGTTTCCCAAGGTGGCGGTCCAGTGATACCCCTCTGCTATCCCAAAAAACTCAACTCCAGAACCCTTGGTCTGGTTTCCCTTTGGGCAAACCAGAAAGTCCCACTTTTTGTATCATAATCTCTTTTAGTAATACAGAGACCTATACTCACTTAACAAAAAAAAAAAAAAAAACTTATTTATGTATTTTTGTCTCCAAATTTAAACCAAATACTTCATTATTTCAAATTCTAGTGCTCTTCTTCTTGCATGACTCTTATCGTACAAGTTAACACTAAATTGTTCGATATGAATCCATTAGTCGATTTTTGTTTTTAAATTGTTTTATTTTAAAAAGGAGGTTAAGGAGGTTTTAGGATTTCTTTATCATATATAAGATGTTAAGGAGGTTTTAGGATTTCTTTATCATTTCATAAAACCCTTGAATATCAAACCACGGAATGTTGATTTTAAAAGGGAGGGGCAAAGATTATTGGACCATGATTTAAAAAAATAGGTTTATCATAAAATACAACATCATGGTAGATGTTCACATGATTCTAGGTTTATCTTTGTTTATTATTTATTTTTTATTTTTTCAAAGTTTATCTTTGCTTATTATTTACTATTTATTTTTTCTTGTTATTTTTTATTATTTATGTTTTCAAGACAAAAATATTTTATGTATATTGTAGGTAGTTCAATTAGTTAATCTACTTTACGCACTAATCAATATTAAGTTGATAATTCAAGTTGTCGATCAACCACTTAAACAAAACATTATCTTTTAATAAAATTGATTCTATAATTTATCCAAAATTATAAACATTATCATAATATAATATATTTATATTAAACCATTAACAACTAAAAAAACCTACTATAAGCCTTCAACTTATTTATTAGTTATTAATTTAAATATATTTTCAATTTTCGAATTTGATATTTAATAATTTTCCATGGAATGTAGACATAATACCTTAATGATTTGGAAGGTTTTTCAAATTTAAAAAATGTTTCCTACCACTATTACTATTTTCTATCTAAATTGATCTAAAAGGCTTAACCTCGTGGGATTATTGAAAAGCACCTCGTGGGATTATTGAAAAGCATGTTGTGATTTGGTATCGCATTTTCTCTTTCCTTTTAGTTTAAAATAATTTGTGTGATTTGGTATCACATTTTTTCTTTCTTTTAATTTGTTTAAAATAATTTGGTAAGTTTATTTTTTTTTCAATTTGGTATCACATTTTCTATTTCTTTTTAATTTAAAATAAAATAATTTGATCAGCTTAATTTTTTTACAAATTCCTTCTCAATATAAGTATATCTTCATTGTACTTTTGTTAAAAAACCATTCCAAGAAAGCTAATTAATTTAAATTTGTTCGTTAGGAAGTAACATAGTTGTTTTGTCTACTATAATCAAATTATGTAGAATATTTCAATTTTTCTTGTTCCCCAAATATGTTTATTCGAGATATTAATTTTGTTTTTTCAATGTATGTGATTGGCATATCACATAGTATGTTGGGTTTGAGAGTTTTGTATCTAACCACTCCCCCTTTGTGCTCTTTGCTTATTTTCCAACTTCTTAAGATAATTTTTATTTCTATATTTCCATTGATATGCTCTTTTATGAAGTGGGACATGTATGTGTTTTGTCATGGGGAATTATAATTTTTATCAAAATTATATATATATATATATATATATATATAATTGAAAGGTATTTGATTTATTTTGGTTGAGATTATTTATGGGTAATGGATGATTTTTTTTGTTTTTTTCCTTTTGAGTTTGAGATTCCCCACTTGGGGATTGGATTTATGTAATGTTTTTTTCAATTTCATTATCCACTTGTGTTCAAAGAGTTTAGAATTTTTATTTTTTTTTCATATTTCACTTTCTTTTTTTAAATCAAGTAAATTATTTATTTTTATTTTTTTTTAAATTAAGTAAATTATTTTTTGTTTTAGTAGTTCTTTGTTATTTTAAAAAATTAGTTGAACAATTTATACTTTAATCACTATATTTATGATATTTAGATGTGATATATTTATAATTAATTTTTTTTTAAAAAGTCAATATCTAATTTAAATTTAATTATTTTTAATAAAAAAATTAATATTTATTTATTTAATTTTAGCATAAAACTATAATTTTCTATTTGTTTTTGTTCGCTAGAGTATTCCTTATTTGTGGGACTAGTTTGTAGTCTAAGAAACCGCGATCCAGGGGCATTTAAGTCATCAAAATCACTGCACCCGGCTTGGGTCACACCAACCCTTAACATGGTTGGATTTTTTGGGGTGTTTCCTCCTGACTACAGCGGGTTTCGAACCTTGGTGAAACCCTTGAAATCCAATTGCACTAGCGGGATTTCATGACATAAAAATATGACTTTCATTTGGTTCAACTATGTCAATGGATTTGTTCACAAACTTATTATTATCCTAAAAATCGAAGATAAAAAGTAAACCTTACATAGATTTCCACTACCAAAGGCTCTTCCTCTTCAAGGTCAAATTCCAATAATCATCAATTTAGGTACATGCCAGATTGATCCATAAACCAATGTGCTCTACTGAAAAATAGATATTTGTCTTCCTTTAATTGGAAATGCAATGCACAATATCCTCTATCATTGTAGGAAGCTTTCATTTGGTTTTTCATGAGGGGGTTTAATATTTTTCAACCACCCATAAACTACTTTGGGGGAGGGCCATGATCTCATGAATTTGGTAATAAGAATTGATTATGAGTATCAAAGAGCTTATTTAACTGGGTTTTATATATCAAATTTTGAAAGACAAAAACATTATGGCGAAATGTGGGATTAAAAACATTAAGTTTTGGTAGTAAATAAGATGGCAGTCATAAGATTGACGAGGATTGATAATCGAAGTAATTTTTAATGGCTAATTTTTTCCAAATGGCCATTTTTTCAAAAAATATATTTCCCAATTGATATTTTTCTCTTTAAAATATTCACCTATTTTTTTATATAAAATATGTTTAGATTGGTAATATTCACCAAAATTTGCGTGGTTTAATAGTAAATTATTTGTTTTTTATTGAACATTTGCCTACATATCTATATGTATATTTTTTTCAAATCAAAATAGTCACCTAGAATACTGTACTTGGAATAATATTTGAATCCTTAAAAATACCCTATCGACAATTCATCTAACATGTGAATCCAAGGTAGGGATTCAAGAAGACGAGGTGTCCAAACTTTTCTAAGAAGATTTTAGTAAGTGACACTTAAATGGTGATTATACCAACATGGTAGTAGGATTGTGGGAATGAGATATGTGATGGATTTAATGTTGTGGAAAGGCACACCATACCAGTGAATAGATAAGAGGTAATGACAATTGAGATGATTTTAGTCTTCAAATACCATGTGTAGTTGAATCCAAAATCTTGATCACAATTTACATCCATCCTCATTTAATATTGAAGGCACAAAAACCATTAAACACCCAAAAATTGAGAATCGAAACACTAACACATTGTTAAAAATAGAACTCTTTTATATTTTTATAATATTTGTTTTCCTTTCAAAATAGAATTAAAAAATTACAATTAAAAAAAAAAAAATTGAATTATACTTTTAAATGGAAAAAATTCAATTTTGATTCTCACTTAAAAATAATAACAATATAACTTTATTCTTCCGTTATTTTTTTTTATTTTTTTTTCATCTTCTTTGAAAGACTTAAGTGTAATTACTTTAATATTTTTCATCTTCTTCGAAAGACTTAAGTGTAATTACTTTAATATTTTTCATCTTCTTCGAAAGACTTAAGTGTAATTACTTTAATAATGGGCCATGCCTTCTCATAATATCAACTATAAAGCCATTCATGATGGCACTTTATTAGTCCCTGCCTTTTAGGTTGTAGACACTCTATGAGCTAGTTGTCGTAATGTCTAGTTCTTTTCATAAAAATGATGCAGTTATTAATCTTTTAGCCAAAGCCATTCATGATGGCACTTTATTAGTCTCTGTCTTTTAGGTTGCAGACACTCTATGAACGGGTTGTCGTAATGTCTAGTTCTTTTCATAAAAATGATGTATTTATTAATCTTTTAGCCAAAATTTTACTGGTAAAAGTTTCAAGTAAAAAAAAAAACTTTTTTTCCCGTCTAATTTAAGAAATATCCTTCTTATTTGGCCTCATATTAAGGCAAGTTTATATTTGATGGCTTTAATTTTCATGTACTTATAAGTTTTTAGTATCCCTCTATAATACATTACCACTAAAAATTTTAAGGTGAGGTAATGTTAGGATTCACTTTAGCATTAGTTTCACATTACATTTTCTATAATGCTTCAATTACCTAAGTTTTGATGAGCTTTCTTTGTAACATTGGATTTACCTATTGACTACGGGCTCTTGCTAGGATGTAACTATTAACTATGGCCTCTTCCTTAGTTGTATATTTGTGGATGGCACCATCTTGCATATATGTTGATGCCACCGCCTTCACGAGACCACCCACATTCTTAGCAATAACATTATTCTAATATATTATTTAGCATATCTAAAGGATAAGTCCAAGCATGGAGGAGGCCCTCAAGATAATCTTGATAATGGAGTGATACTAGAACCATGTCCAAACATGGAGGAGGCCCTCAAGATAATCTTAGTACTAGAGCGACACTAGAACCATCCAAATGTAAGTTGAATTACTTGTTTTGCATATATATATGATGGATTTTATGCCCCATCTAATGCTACTATATCTTATTAAATTTGACATTGTTTATGCCTCGAATGTGACCAATGAACTACAAACTATGAAAAGAAAAAAAACTATAGATTTAAGCAATAACTTGTTGGGATACTTGTTTTCTATTAAGATTTGGATACTTGTGTGCCTTATTTTGCTATATCATTATTGGTTTGCATGTCTCTCTGTCGAAACACTTCTTCATCAAGCAGGTTAAAAGTCTGCCAGAAACTTCTTAACAACTTTAACCTTCACTTCGTATTAAATAATAGAACCTGTAAATGAAGATTGAACTCTAGAAACAAAGTTAATGTGAAAAATAATTAAAAATAAGTATTTTGTATATATTAATTAAATTTTTGTGGAAACAAAAATTTGGATCACAAAGAGAAACACAAGTATTGAACACTAACTAGAGTAATAATTTTTTGAAATTCAAGAAGAATAGAAACTCATAATGAAATTAGTGAGCTCAACACATCCACACAAAGTTAGAGATGGATTTTGGAGCCTGGAAGAAAAATATTTTTCTTCATCAAATGTACTATGGAGTGTTGACTCCTCTCTACACTTATCCTTTTCCATCATGACATGTGAATGGGGCCAACGTTGAAATTTTTTCAATTTGTGCTTGTATGGACTGAAATTTGACATGGTTATACTAGACACATGTGTTAACGGTATGGGAGGGTTTCTGGACTCAAACATGACTTGCACAAACATTTTGAAAATCAAACAAGGCGTGCTTTGTCATGTACTTGACCCTGCTTATAAGTGACATGTGAATGGGGCACCGTTGAAATTTTTTCAATTTGTGATTGTATGGACTAAAATTTGACATGGTTAGACCAGACACATGCAATGACAATATGGGAGGGTTTCCATACTCAAACATGACACATTTTCCTCCACTCTACTTTAATCAATATGCTAAACCATGGAAGTAAACTTTAAAGCTACACCTAAAGCATCACCATGGTCATGATCATGCTCTCTTTTCAAAAAAATGCATTTAATGTCATATGCTAGACCTTGGAAGTAAATTTGTAAGTTTGTCCTCCAAACCTTCAAGGAGTTCATCAGCAAGAACATAAAAAATCATGTGAGCAAAGCATGTAGGATTTAGGGGGGAACTATTTTTTTTATAACTAAATGTAATATGAATGCAACATATATTCAAATGCCCTTAAATTTTGACTAATTCACCAATTCAAAATCTACCTTACAGTCAAGTGTTCACAATGCAACGTGTTGTCTTCCCTATCCAACTATATTGATGCTTATCTTTCTACCACCAATGCATAGCTTAACTTCAACACCCATTGCATTTGATCTAATTGACCTTGATCCAACTCTATATCTAGCTTCTAGCACCACATCAATCCATATCGTCGTGCTTCAATCGATATGATCCATCACATTAGCTTTTCAATTGCATTATACAATGCATCTCCCCAGCCAATGAAAAAGTGAAGCATGAGAGCTCAGGTAGGGAGATGACCTTATCGATCAATAGGCCTAAACATAGAGATGAAGACAAGCACACAGATTGTTGACTATATCTACATATTGACCAGCAGAGGTAAGGGTAGTTGGAGTATAGCAAGCAAAGACAACAAAGTAATAGGAAAATTATATAAATAATATTAATGCTCAAGAGGCAAAATTGATTGTGTTTCATATGCTTTGGGACATCTTGATCCACAAACTGTGAGACGATGAATACTTCCAGATCTTTAGTTGAATTTCCTCCCAGTCGAGCTAATTTCCCTTGAGCTAATGGAACTATGTCACCCATTGTTGGCATACCAGGGGCATACCGACAAGCTATAGGTATAGATAGTCATAATGTTATGTGACAAGGATGCAAAACATGTGACATCCATCTATTACCATAGATACATGTGTCGCCTGCATCTCTAGGCCGAATGTAAGGCATGCCTTGTGTAGATGATTATTTAATAATGATAACTCATGCTAGGATAGCTTATTGCAATAACGATAGTCCACCAACCCTTCCAGCTCTAGTAAAAAATGCCTTTGTTTAAATGACCCAAGTGTCATCACACATCATCATTTTTCACCGATGTTTTCTGTTATTACCTAGTTATGCAACTTTATTTCCAACTAGAATTGCAATGGGCTCTTGAATAATTAGCTTTGCAAGTGGATTTCTAACTGTCTCTGATACCTTTACCGACTGGCTTTGAAACCGATGCTTATATTCGATAAATTAGGTAAACTTCTCTAGGTAACAATGATGTGAAGCCCCGCTCTCATCTCCATGCTAGATGTAACACATGCATAAGTTTACTATTAGGCTCATGTGTCCTTTCCCTTGGAACTTCGATTCACCAAATAAAACACAAGCATGCCCACTTGAAATGATTACTCGCAATAGGACCGTCCTAACCTTTGCATTCTCTCGATGCTCTCATCTCCATGCTAGATGTAACACATGCATACCTTTACTACCAAGCTCTTGTGTCCTTTCCCTTGGAACTTTGATTCACCAAATAAAACACAAGAAGGCCCACTTGAGATGATTGGTCGCAATAGGACTATCCTAACCTTTGCATTCTCTCAATGTAGTGGTGGTTGTCCCTCCATAAGTGAAACATGGAAAACACCATGCCTTTCTACTTTAACCCATGTTTGAACATGATACCGCTGAAAGATTGATTTCCTAGTCACTCAACCGGGAAACAATTCATTTTCTCAATGGGACATCTAGGAACCCTATGCCCCTATTATGCTTAACTTTGCATATAGTCGGCGCACATCCAACAAATCTACCTCTCCGTCCACTTGAAGCAAGGTTGAACAGCCATTGTTCTCGAGTGAGAATCTCTCGTTCCATGCCTTAGAACCCACACTTAGTCCCAAAAGGCAGGGACTTGTTTCTTTGCAGCTCCCCTTGTTTAGGTTTAAGGAGAACACAACTTTTTCCAATTCCTATCTTGATATGGTGTTGATCATTGTGTGACTATCATATTCTTGGATTAGTCAAGGATTGTCATTCACAAATTTAGAAGAGTCTAGAGCTTTTAATGTTGTACAAATAATTTCCAAACATAACTTGCCAAACTATGGGATGCCTTTTTGGTTTCCTTAAAAAAACCATTTTTTTTCTCCATTTTGTAGTTTGATTTTTGTGATATTCATTCCAAGTTTTTTGGAATTTGTTTGTATGTGGAATAATTGTGTATGTTATAGTTTAATTTTTTTATGAATTGGTTCTTTTTTTACTGTTCAAAATAATGGGAAGAAAAATATACATTTTTGACTTGAAATCTAGAAAGAATCATTTTGGATTTGATGGAATTATATATCAAATATTAACATTGCATAATCATATTGTAGTAGGGGTATTTTAGAGCATTGGATCCATTTATGCATAAAAAAACAATAAAAAATTTCAATTTCAACAAAGATTTTATGGTTGGATTTTAGTGATGGAAAAACAAAAAATTCAAAATCATAGAATGTTCAACCTTCTTCAATATGTATTTTGTCTTCAAATTTAAGCTAAATACTTCACGATTTTGACTTCTAATGCTCTTCTTCTTACACGACGTTTGTTTTTTTCGAGGGAAACAATCATGGGGAAACCCACCAGGCACTTCCCCTCATTTCGAGGATGGTACTTAGGTAAACCATATTTTGTAGAAAGTCGAGGCTTTTACGATAGTGTATTCATTTAAGAGCTCAACATGTCACTTGCGGGAATTGAACCTAGGTGGAGGGTGGGAAACACCCCTCAACACAAACCACTCGAACTAAACCCAATTAAAAGTTACATGACGTTTGTTATGCAAGTTAAAGCTAAATTATTTTTCTTATTTCACTAATTTGATTGAAAAACCATCAATTTCCACAATATTTTAGGTTATATCAAATTTATCTTGTCAATAATTCATGGTTTTTTGGCAAGTTGGAATAAGACTTGATCTTAATCTATTACTGATTTTTATTTTTAAATTATTTTATTTTAAGATATCATATATATAAGATGTTGGTTAAGAGGAGGTTTCATGATTTCTTTATTATTTTATAAAACCCCTCGAATTAAGTAAGGAAGGTTGATTAATTCGAAAGTTAATTTTAAAAGGGAGGGGGCAAAGATTCTTGGACCACTAATTTTAAAGAAAATAAACTAATCATAAAATACAACATCATGGTAGAAGTTTACATAATTCTACATTTATCTTTGCTTATCCTTCATTATTTATTTTTTCAAGATTTATTTTTATTTGTTATTTATTATTTATTTTTTTAAATAAAAATATTAAATATATATTATTTATTTTTTATTTTTTTAAATAAAAATATTAAATATATATTATAGGTAGTTCAATCGATTAATTCATTCTAAAAATTAATCAATGTTAAGTTGATAGTTCGACTCCTTTGTCAACCACTTAACCAAAACATCATTTTTAAATAAATGAAATCCATAATTTACTCACCCAAAAAAGAACACTATCATAATATAATATACTTGTACTCAACCACAAGTAATTAATAAAAATATATTTTTATAAGTCTTGAACTTGCCTTCTTTATTAGTTTAAGTGTATTTTTCATTTTTTATTTTGATATTTATTCATGTTCCCTTTAGAATAATACCTTGGAGACTTGGAAGGTTATTTTAAATTTTAAAAGGGTTTCTAACATAAATTGTTTGATGCCTAAATTGATCTAGAAGACTTTACCTCATAAGATTGTTGGAAAACATGTTGGGATCTCGTATCACATTTTCTCTTTTCTCTTTTAGTGTAATTTGTTCTCTTTCTCTTTTAATGTGATTTGTTAAGTACTAAAATTTTATTATTGATTTAAAAATAAATAAAAATTCTTCAAATAAAATAATTTTATTATTATTTTTAAAAAAATCATCCTATAAATAAATACAACTTCATTATTTAAAAAAAAATCATTTGAACTAATATAACAAAATTGTAAAGTGTAAGGAGAGAAGGGAGAATGGCTCCTCTCCCTTTTATGGATTACACCGTGCAAAAAAACCAAAAAAAACAAAGCTTCCCTACTTGCCTCACTCTTATCAAACCTATTGACTTTTAAATAAATGTTATTYATGAAATATTTATTAATTAAAAATTTTCTTTTTTTATTTTGGGAATTGCATTGGCAATTTGGTTTATTCCATGAATTCATTTTAATATTTTGGAATCGGAACTTTAGAATTTTATGGGAAGAATTTTGAAATGAGTTTGTTTTTTTAACTTCGGAAAAAAATTAAAAATTTTGAGGATATTGTTCATATATTACATAGATTATAATAAATATTTAATTATATTTAAATTTTTTGTCAAGTTGTTATAATAATAATAATCTATTTTTAAGGTTATGGTCAAGTTAAACACTAATTGGTGTGTGAGACCTCCTTGTTTGTGGGATAAGGGATCCTCTCCATACAATGATTTGTATACGTAGGTGTATATACCCTACCTTACCCTACCCCCTCTAGATTTTAACCTGTAATCTCCAAAGAGGAAACAAGTGTTCTTAACCATTAGACCCACATATTATATATTATTGGAAATAAAATCATTTTGTTACAAGATTACCTTAATCTTGATTTAATGAATAACATTTGGTATTTTTCATTTCATTTATATGGTCATGTTGAAATTGTATTTTCCACCTCACAAACAAATGTAAAAAAACTTGATTTTTTCCCCAACTTTTGGTCTGTCTCTTGGTCGCTTCCTCTATGGGCTTTGTTAATGTTTAAGCCATTATTATAGTTCTTTGCATTTCAATAGATAACAGCAACATAAGACAAGATCACTGAGAAATACACAATCACAAGAGACACAACATTTATCCTAGGAAACCCTCTAGGGGAAGAAAACCCAGCAAAACTTCCTTATTATAGATAGCCAATACAATGCCAAGAGATAACTTAAGCTAATATAGAAGATACTCTCCCAAAGATGTGCCACTCTCTCTCTCTCTCTTCTCCAACTGCAGTTCTAAAACTTGTCTCTCAATGAGCAAGTGAGGTATGTCTAAGTGAGGCGCTAGCCTCCTTATTTATACTAATCTGGCACGTGTGAAGTGTCTCTTCACTGGCAGGGCCGACTTCTTAATCTGGGTGGTTATAACCACCTTTATTTTATTGTGAGGCTTCTTTGATATATTATGGGGCCGACTTCTTCTTTTGCCTATTAAAATTATATTATGACCAAACCGCAAAGGGGGATTTGGTCCTTCTACAATAGCCGACATGATCAATCCACAATGGGGATTGATCCAATGAATAATATATCAAATAATAATAAGAATACACTTTGCAGTTACAATATTTCAACACTCCCCCTTAACAATAAGGGTATTTTTCAACAACATCAGGCGAGAGAGAGAGGACAACATCATCAACAACATCAAGTGGGTGAGAGGAAAACATCATCAATATCATCTTGGAACATTGACTGGCGTATCTATAAATCATCGGAAGTTTTCTTCATCGGCAGCATCGTCATTCTCAAAGGAATGCAATCATCATCTGCATCAATATGTATTAGTATAAAACCAATACATCATCATCGTCACAACATGAGGCTGGCTCATCATAACACAGGATTGGCTTTACGTCACAGCTGTCAAGCTGGAAGCTCAGTGCTCGTCTTGCTTTACGTCACAACAATCAAGTTGGAAGCAAGATACTAGACTGGCTTTACGTCACAACTTCTCAAGCTGGAAGCACAATACTAGTCTCATCTCAACGTCTTGCTTTACGTCACAGCACTTAAGCTGGAAGCAAGATACTAGACTAGCTTTACGTCACAACTATCAAGCCGGAAGCACAGTACTAGTCTCATCAC
This sequence comes from Picea mariana, assembly GCA_032191745.1. Classification (NCBI taxonomy): domain Eukaryota; kingdom Viridiplantae; phylum Streptophyta; class Pinopsida; order Pinales; family Pinaceae; genus Picea; species Picea mariana. The sequence goes on along the minus strand of JASDQU011440812.1, from coordinate 28,260 downwards.
ATCGTCTTGCTTTAAGTCACAACCATCAGGTTGGAAGCAAGATACTAGATTGGCTTTACATCATAGTTGTCAAGCCAGAAGCACAATACTAGTCTCATCTCATCGTCTTGCTTGACGTCACAGCAATAAGGCTGGAAGCAAGATACTTGTCCTGCTTTACGTCACAGCAATCAAGCTGGAAGCAGGATACTAGACTGGCTTTACGTCACAGCTTCTCAAGTTGGAAGCACAATTCTAGTCTCATCACATCGTCTTACTTTACGTCACAGCAATAAAGCTGGAAGCAAGATATGTCTTACCACAGCAACTACTCCCCCTTTCGAGGAAGGTCCTGTCGGACTATACCAAGCTTATCTCGAAAGTGCTCAAACTTTACACGAGATAGAGGTTTGGTCAACACATCAACAACTTGTTCATCCGTGCTAACGTACTGGAGCTTTATGGATCCTCTCTACACCATGTCACGGATGTGATGATATCAGATCTCTATGTGCTTCGACTTGTCATGGAATACATGATTCTATGTCATCTTTATGCGGCTCTGGTTGTCACATGGGATCGTGGTTGTTTCCATCTCTAGGTCAAATAGATCGGTCAACAACTTTCGAAGCCATATAGCTTCGCAGCTGGCAGAACATGCATTCTGCTTCC